>JAOTON010001896.1:12500-93396 GCA_034440635.1 Lepas anatifera | reverse complement strand
AGAAGTGGGCGGCGCTCCAGTTACGCACGTGCCGCTGCGCTACCCGTGCCTGTGCGGGATATGTCTTCTGGGAAAACATCTACGGGTGCCAAACTCAGCATGATATGAAGATGCTAAAATGATAAGGTATTCCACTGAGAAGGCCATCTTATTGTCAGATCAGATACAGCATCTATGAGGCGTCAACAAATTATGCTGGGTGTTTTACCAAAACAATCGTTTCAAATGCAACCAGTTGTTTTGCGGGCTCGTTTTTGTCTTCCGCGCCGTTTCTTTTTGTTCTCTTCTGTTTGCAGCTTTTTGTTTTTGTTCTGTTCGTTGGTCTGATTCGATTAGTGTCTTATTCTTGATCTCGCCGAACACTTCTTCGTCCTGCTTACTTGCTGAAAATGTCTTCTCCTTGTTTTCGTTTTTGGTTTGTTTTTGTTTTGTATTTGTATTGGCTTCGGTTTTCCTCCTTATTTTCGCTTAGTAATGGTTTCGTTAGACTAAACAACTCAACATATGTGGGTCCGCTACTTATCTACTGTACTTATCTATTAATAATTTAACTACGTTTATTTGTATTTGTTCCTGTCTGTATTGTTTGCGCTCAACTTTCACTGCTTGCAAGTGTGTTTTGGCATTATGTTTTCTCCTCAGTTCGTTTGTTCTGTTTCGTTTGTTTTTGTATCGGCTTTTCTCGTTTTCGTAATCTACGTGCTCGCCTGCTTCCTTTGTTCGATGCTGTATACCTATGTCTTCCTTTTGTTGCTCCTTATTGCTTTGCTCTGCTCATGTCATCTTTTGCTGTTCTGTTCCCTTACTTCTGTTCCCTATCATTATGTAAAATGAATGAAAAAAAGATGATGAAAATAAAAAATGTTTTAGCTCACAAATGAGCATGTGAAGTCCTCTGTATAATTCAGTTGACTCCAGCACACTTCTGCCCCGTGTTGTGCACTGCATCAAGAGACGTTTGGTGATGCCACTTTACTACAAATGATAATTTTGCGTATTCCACCCGAATGACAATACACGGAATTGTTATTGCAGTGTGTCTTACGTCTATGGTTTGCAGCTCAAACGCGGAAATATGTGAGTAACATGCAATGAACAGCACGGAACTATTTTACGAACATTTTTGACATTGAGAGCTAGCAAGGAACGTGCGAATCGTGCTGATGGAAATATAAAGACTAGGTCAGCCGCCTCTTGACACGGTAGAAGGCAGTGGCCTCCCCATTCCGCAAGACAAAGCTGAATACATCCATCCTTAGATAATTTACGTATTATGCGTATTTCGATAGCTTTCCACCGTTTGATACGTGCTCTGAGTTCTGGTTCTGTACAGAAACTGTCTTCGTCTTCGCCAAAAGTCAATTTTCCTTCGCTAGACACTGGACAAAATGAACTTCACCCAAAGCACCAGTCATTCACTGCTGGGACCGATGGGCAGGCCAGTGGTCCATCTGGGTATTACAGCAGAGTGGGATAAACGACCACCCTCCCCGTGGTGAAGACAGCGTGATTAAAGCCGTTTAACTTTTAGAATGAAAATCGGAACAGTTTAACAACGGACTGAGTACAGGGCAGCTTTATCTCACCCATAAGAAGAACAATTGATCCACTGGTAGTCTCGGTGTCCTGTGGCGATGACCTTGTTGGGAAACAGTGGGGATATAAAGAGCCGCGATGTAACACTTCGTTTCGCATAAATGGCAAAATGATGTGATAACATGTAAGAACTAGTTGGGCTTTACGCCCACCTTCACCATGTCCTCGCTACACACCGACCGTTTTCACCTGAACCGAAATTCAGCGGTTGAAACACCCTTGAAACCGGAGAAACAAAAATGGGGCTGAGGTACCGGTATGTATATCAGGTACTTACATGTATATAGGTACTTACATGTATATCACCACTTCTCATAACACCACTCTACAAATAATGAGCTTTACTCCGGTGAAATCACGGTAGGTTCATGCCCCTATTTCCAGAGGGAAAACCAGGAGAGGTACGAGCTTAGCGACTCTGGCGGCGGCGATGTCCTCGGCGGCGCGGGACATGACCTCGCAACGTGGTCTGTGGCGGCGTGGCCCTGTCACATCCCTTTCAACGGACCAAGCTGGCGCACTGCTGTGGAAGACGGGTTGGCTCCGGTTAAAGATGGGTTGGCGGATATTCTTTACTTTACTGACGTCCTGAAAAGTCCTTGCACTACTTAGCGCAAATCTCACAGGGGGACGACCCGTACGGCTCCGGGACGACGTGCTGTGTCCAGGATCGATGGTAGTGGTGGTAGCTTGGTGGACTCTTCGGGGGTCGATTGTGGAGGTCACCAATAGCGGTGACCCACGATTCCCTCTTCAGCGGGCCGGGACGGCTCCGAGAACTGGCATGGGCTAAACTACGGTGGCGTAAAATCTGTTTACATTCTGATGCATCAAATCCCATTAACTTGGGACCCACCGGGAACGTCAACTGTGGGACCAATCGATTTGGCGCGCAATTTTCTTACACAATCGCAATTTTCTGACAGCCTAGCCAGAGGGAACAAGTAGGCTCGAAGGCTAGAAGGATAGTACTGAGTTACGAAAAAAACGGCTCAGGTAATGTAGAGTCAAGGTCGGGTCAAGGGGAATCACAATGCACGTTTGGCGCCTCCGTGACCCCCAGGAAGAGGAGAGCTATTCTAATCCCCTTCCGAGAGCCAGTAAGCCCGAATGCTAAACGGATAGTACCGGGTTACTAAGACCGACAGATGAGCTCATGTAGAGTCAAGGTCGGATCAAGGGGACACATTGCACGTTTCGGCGCCTCCGTGACCCCCCAGAGAGAGAACAGACGTCCATGAAGTCAGCAACAGATTGGCATTCGGATTCATTGACGAATTCGCCCGGAAAGGCGTCTCCTGCGATTTCGTTCAAATTCACACCATAGGCTCCCCGGGCTCTCAGCAATTCACTCCTAAAGTGATTTATATCACATTCACCCGTTCAACCGCTAGAGGTGAAAAAGTAAAATTCAATCGAAACGGCGTCTCATGCTATTTCAATTAAATTCACACCACAGGCTCCCCTTGCCCTCCAGAACTCATCCCTAAAGTGATTATGCATCACATTCACCTGTTCACCCGCTAGAGGTCAAAAGTGAAATTCACCTGAAACGGCGTCTTCTCCGATTTCGGTCAAATTCACACCATAGCGTCGTCGGGCCCTCAGCAATTCACCCCTAAAGTGATTGTACGCCACATTCACTCGTTCATCCGCTAGAGGTGACAAACTGAAATTCACCCGAATCAGAGTCACTTATTTTGCTCAAATTCCTACCATAGGCTCTCTGGTCCCTCAGCAACTCATCGCTAAAGTGATTTTCAGTCACATTCATCCGTTCACCCTCTAGAGGTGAAAAAGTGAAATTCAACCGAAACGGCGTCTTCAGGGTCGGATTCAGGGACGGATTCACCCGAAATGGCGTCGCCTGCAATTTAGCACAAATTCACACCATGTGCTCCTCGGGCCCTCAGAAATTCACCCCTAGAGTGATTTTACGTCACATTCACCTGTTCGCACGCTAGAGGTGAAATAGTGAAATTCACCCGAAACGGCATCTTCAGCGACATGTTCGCCCAAAACGGCGTCTCCTGCGATTTAGGTTAACTTCACACCACATGCTCCTCGGGCCCTCAGCAATTCACACCTGAATTGATTTTACGTCACATTTACCTGTTCATCCGCTAGATGTGAAAAATGAAATGCCGGAACGGCGTCTTCAGCGGTCGGATTCAGCGACAGATTCGCCCAAAATGGCGTCTCGCTGTGATTTAGCTAAAATTCAAACCATAGGCTCGTCGAGCCATTAGCAACTCACTTCTAAAGTGATTATACGTCACATTTACCCGTTCATCCGCTAGAGGTGAGAAGTGAAATTCACCCGAAACAGCGTCTCCTGCAATTTAGCTCAAATTCACACAATATGCTCCATGGGCCCTCAGCAATTCACACCTGAATTGATTTTACGTCACATTCACCCGTTCACCCGCTAGAGGTGAAAAAGTGATATTCACCAGAAATGGTGTCTCCTCCGATTCTGCTCAAATTCACACCATATGCTCCTCGGGCCCTCAGCAATTCACCCCTAAAGTGATTATACGTCACATTCACCCATTCACCCGCTGGAGGTGAAAAAGCGAAATCCACCCGAAAAACGGAGTCTCCTTCGATTTTGCTCGAATTTACACCATAGGCTCGTCGCGCCCCCAGCAACTCACCCCTAAATTTATTTTCCGTCACATTTACTCGTTCACCCGCTAGAGGTGGAAAAGTCAAATTCACATGAAACGGCGTCTCCTCTGATTTCGCTCAAATTCACACCAAAGGCTTTTCGGGTCCACAGCAACTCACCCCTAAAGTAATGATGCGTCACAATTACCCGTTCATCTGCTAGAGGTGAAAATGTGAAATTCACCCGATTTGGCGCCTCCTGTGATTTAGCTTAAATTCACACCATATGCTCCTGGGGCCTTAAGCAATTTACCCCCAAACTTATCATACGTCACATTCACCCGTTCACCCGCTAGAGGTGAAAAATTGAAATTCACCCGAAACAGCATCTTCAGCGACGGATTCGGCCAAAATGGCGTCTCCAGCAATTTAGCTTAAATTCACACCATAAGCTTCTCGGGACCTCAGTAATTCACACCTAAAGTGATTTTACGTCACATTTACCCGTTCATCCACTAGAGGTGAAAAATTGAAATTCACCCGGAACGGTGTCTCCTCCGAGTTTCGCTCAAATTCACACCATAGGCTTGCCGGGCCCTCAGCAACTCACCCCTAAAGTGATGATACGTCACATTTACCCGTTCGTCCGCCAGATGTGAAAATGTAAAATTCACCCAAATTGGCGTCTCCTGCGATTTAGCTAAAATTCACACAATATGCTCCATGGGCCCTAAGCAATTCACACCTGAATTGATTTTAGTCACATTTACCCGTTCACCCACTAGAGGTGAAAAGCTTCACTTTTCACCTCTAGTGGGTGAACGGGTAATTGTGACGTATATTCACCTTAGAGATGAGTTGCTAAGGGACCGAAGAGCCTATGGTAGGAATTTGAGCAAAATCGGAGCCGCCGTTTCGGGTGAATTTCACTTTTTCACCTCCAGTGGGTGAACGGGTGAATGTGACGTATAATTTTTCTAGGGGTAAGTTGCTTAGGGCATGGGGAGCCTATGGTGTGAATTTGAGCAAGATCGCAGGAGTCGCCGTCTCGGGTGAATTTCAGTTTTTAACCTCTAGCAGGTGAACGGGTGAATGTGACGTACAATCACTTTGGGGGCGAGTTGCTGGGGGCCCGAAGAGCCTAAAGTGTGAATTTGATCGAAATAGCAGGGGACTCCGTTTCGGCTAAATTTGAATTTGTCACCTCTAGTGGGTGAACGGGTGAATGTGAGGTAAAATAACTTTCGGGCTGAAATGCTGAGAGCCCGAGGAGCCTATGTTGTAAATTTGAGCGATATCGGAGGAGACACCGTTTCGCTTGAATTTCACTTTTTCACCTCGGTTGGGTGAACGGGTGAATGTGACGGAATATCACTTGAGGGGTGAGTTGCTGCAGGCCTGACAAGACTATGGTGTGAATTTGAGCGAAATAGCAGGAGAGTCCGGTCCGGGTGAGTTTCACTTTTTCATCTCTAGCGGGTGAACGGGTGAATGTGACGTATAAATACTCTAGGGGTGAATTGCTGAGGGCATGGGGAGCCTATGGTGTGAATTTGAGCGAGATCGCAGGAGACGCCGTTTCGGGTGAATTCCAGTTTTTCACCTCTAGCGGGTGAACGGGTGAATGTGACGTACAATCACTGAAGGGATGAGTTGCTGAGGGCCCGAAGAGCCTATGGTGTGAATTTGAGCAAAATCGGAGACGCTGTTTCGGGTTGATTTTATTTTTTCACCTCTAGCGGGTGAACAGATGAATGTGACGTATAAACATTTTAGGGGTGAGTTGCTGAGGGCCCGACGACGCTATGGTGTGAATTTGACCGAAATCGGAGGAGACGCCGTTTCAGGTAAATTTCGCGTTTTCACCTCTAGCGGGTGAACGGGTGAATGTGACCTAAAATATGACCATACATGTATTCAGAAGCAAGCACAATTATACAGTGCAACAGCAGACATACACAGTTTGTGACTGAGTAAAACGCTTGATAATGGGTGCGCACCCTAAAATACCTATTGCCGGCCGGCTTGTTAAAAATCGACATAAAAACAGTACACAATCAAAAAATACCTGGGTCTCAGCACCACAGGAAATCTCGCATCATTCCCGCCACCGAGCGCCAAACATACGCGGCGCCACCGCCCGACCGGCGCACATCGCAGCCGCGAGCAGCGGTCCGCAGCACCGACCCGTCCACAAACAGCTCGCACCACAGGACCTCGCCGCGAGCAGGCCGCCGAAGCCACCACTCGCCGCTGGGGCGGCTCAGCCCCCGGCGAGAGGCGCACCGGCGGGGTGCGCCCTCTACAGCTCCAGCCAGGTAGGGTCGAGAGGACAGGTGGAGCCACCTTCCGCCCCTCAGAGGGCGCCACCGCGCTCAGCGGGTGGCCGCAGCGCCAACAGGGCCAGCACCGGCGGCAACCCGACCCGCCAGGCAGCCCCCGCAGTACGCCGCTTCAGCAGCCGAGGCCAGCGTGAGCCGCGGCGCACAGGCAGGGGGAGCCCTAGCAGGGGTCGGGCAGAGGAGCCGCCGGTCATACCCAGTATGCGGCGCCCCGCACTGCCGGGAAAACACATGTCAGTCAGGTGGGAATAGGACGGCCATTGGTCGCGCACCTAGTTGAGAGAGAGAGAGGGGCAGAGGGTTGGTTTTGATGGGTTGCGCGATTTGGGAGGATGATTTTGAATAAGACATGAGGGTGCCAGAGGTGATCCTGTTAGACTCTCTATACTGTCGAAATCATCTAATTAACGCACATAACCACGAGGTAATTTAGTAAGCGATAATATTTTCTTTTAGTTTAGCCTGGAGAGTGGTGCATGTCTCGAAAATCACTAAGCAGAGTCATTTACAAACTAAATCTCGGATCCTAATATCTGAGTGTACAATCTAATCGACCAGACTACAGTTTAACCTAAGCCTAACCTAACCTTGGCCCCCTCCACACTCTAAATCACTTTAGGAGTGAATTGCTAAGAGCCCGAGGAGCCTATGGTGTGAATTTGAACGAAATCGCAGAAGCCTCTCCGGGCGAATCCGTCCCTGAATCCGAATGCCAATCTGTCGCTGACTTCATGGACGTCTGTTCTCTTCCTGGGGGTCACGGAGGCGCCAAAACGTGCATTGTGATTCCCCTTGACTTGACCTTGATTCTACATGACCTGAGCCGTCTGTTTTCGTAACTCAGTACTATCCTTCTAGCCTTCGAGCCTACTTGCTCCCTCTGGCTAGGCTGTCAGAAAATTGCGATTGTGTAAGATTACGCAATCGAATACCAAATCGATTGGTCCCACAGTTGACGTTCCGCAACATTACGGGAAGTCAAATGCTGGTATAATTCCTGTATTTAATATAAAATCCCTACAAAAACATGTTTTTATGGTATTATTGTTACGCAAGAGATTCCAAATACTCCTGTCTCCTTTGCCAGACAAATGATTCCTTGCCATAATGCCTTGTTGTGATAGCAATGTTTCAAAATATTGCAACAATGTTATTTGGGGCATTATTGCTTGGTAAATATTGCTACAACATTGTTGCAATATTATGGCAATATGGTTAACATATTGTTTTGTTTTTGTGACAATGTTGTAAAAAATTGCCTCGTTTTTGCTACAATGTTGTGGATATCTTGCGGATATGTTGTGTAGATGTTGATATGACAACATACCTACCTGCAATATTGGTTTTTAATATAGCTGTAATATTGCTTCCTAATATCGTGGGAATGTCCACTTTACTGATCGTAGTCACATTTGTTCGAGTCCGTCAGGAAGAAGGCTGGAGTTTCCGTTGAGCAGTTTATTACAGTCGGACAATATGAATACATTGCGGCCGGCCAGTACTGCTCGCAGACGACCCGACCCGTAAGGCATTGAGTAATTTATTGCAGTCGGACGATGTGAACACACGGGGCCAGCCAGTGCCGCGAGCAGACAGCCCGACCCATGTTATAATCCCGTTTTGCTCTGCGGCTTTGTCTCGCGCGCACATAAATACTCAGTGCAGTAGCAGGCTGTATTAGGCCCGACTCCCGAGCACCGACTGCTGTGGCCACAAGCATGCAAACACACACCGGCCACGGTCACCGCCGCCGGCCAAGCCCGGCAGGGGCAGCGCAAGCACGCCGGCCGGCGGGGGATCACAACATCTCCCCCCCGACGATTGCTGCATATAATTAACATGAACCTCTTGATGGGACCAAACGCAGCAGCAACTAGTCTTCACACACATATGCGAATAGTTTGAAATACACTAATCATACGAGCGGTCGTTCCAGCGGACCTGGAGTCGCTGGGGCAGCCGACGGGCGCGTAGGCTGGATCTGTCTGGCTGGCCTGGGCCGGAAGCTGTGCCTGTTGTAGCGACACCACACGCTCCATCATTGGTGGGAGTCGCTCCTCCCGCTCCGCCGATAGCTGCGCCTGTTGCAGCAAAAGCTGAGAGAGTTTCTCCACATCAACCATATTAGCACTGAAGCGCAGAACAAGAGGAGCGAAAACTAAACACTAACATAATTCACGACCGTGCCATGTTATAATCCCGTCATGCTTTGCGGCTTCGTCTCGCGCAAACTTAAATGCTCTGTGCAGTAGCACGCTGTATTAGGCTCGACTCCCGAGCACCGACTGCCGTGACCACATGCATGCACACCGGTCACCGTCGCCGGTCAAGCCCGGCAGGGGCAGCGTAAGCACAACGGCCGGCGGGGGATCACAACAATGAGGCGTTGAACAGTTTATCGCAGTCGGACGATGTGTACACACGCACCCGGCTAGTGCCACGTGCAGACTACCCGACCTGTGAGGCGGGTCAGGCCACGGTTAATGCCATGACGTCACGCTTGACATGCCATCTCATTGGTTGGCGCCGGTCCGGTGACATGGTCGGCGCGGAGCACCGAGTGGTGCGAATATACAGAACCCGCACAACGTTGTGAGATAAGACGTGTGACCAAACCAAACAGTGACAAAAATAGAAGAATTAGCCGGTGGAAAAATTGAATTAGTCGGCGGAAGCTCTCGCAGCTTTGAGGGAGACACACTTTCACCAGGGCTTGTCGGTGTTGGATTGTGGCGCAACTGTCCTTTATTTTCCATCCCCATCATCTCTGACAGTCCAGATGAAATTATCGAGTGCACTCAACTTCCATTGTTACAATGTTCCCGCTACAACATTGTCACAAGGTTATTTCGAAATTTTGCTGCAATATTGTTTTCACACCATCGTCACAAACATTGTTTTCATAACATCGCCGCAATGACAACAAAATATGCGTTGCTGGACCCACAATATACCGCCTAAATTTTCAAACGTCGCACCCAGAACTGAATGTCTCGCTGCACTAGTTTTATTATAACATAAGTATGCCAATATATTGTTTTTGGAATATTGTTACAATAATGCTGTCACAATATTGCTGCAAAGTTGCTGTGGAAACATTGTCACAATGTTGCACTAACAATGTTTTTAATCGTTTTTATTCGATATTGAGGGACTGCTTGGAACACTGGATCAAACATGACAATGCCGAATTTCAAAACATGCATTTTCTTCACAAATACCTCTTGGTTGTATCAACAACATTGTAGAAACATTTATACAGTATTGCCGCCCCTACGTTGAGTTCAGGCGTTCTGAGCACCTTGTTTGGTTGTATCTACAATGTAGGCTACATATTGAGACAATATTACACCCACAATTGTTTTGCCCACAATATTGTGACAATGTTAAAGCAAATGTTGTGATGACAATATTGTTTAGACAAGATATTCACGATCATTGTCACAATGTTGTGTGCTATTAGGGCCATGCCAGTTCTCGGAGCCGTCCCGGCCCGCTAGAGATGGAATCGTGGGTCACCGCTATTGATGACCTCCACAATCGGCCCCCGAAGAGTCCACCAAGTTACCACCACTACCATCGATCCTGCACACAGCACGTCGTCCCGGAGCCGTACGGGTCGTCCCCCTGTGAGGTTTGCGCTAAGTAGTGCACGGACTTCTCAGGTCGCCAGTAAAGTAAAGAATATTCGCCAACCCATCTTTAACCGGAGCCAACCCGTCTTCCACAGCAGTGCGCCAGCTTGGTCCGTTGAAGGAGATGTGACAGGGCCACGCCGCCAAAGACCACGTTGCGAGGTCTGTGGCGGCAATCCGGGCCTTCGCGGCAGCAGACGAGGCAGCGCGCCGCAAGGCACGCCGGGTCCACGCACTGCTGACATTGGCGGAAGGGAAGACGGCCGATGCGGTACAGGTACTGTTTGGAGAGCCCCCAGTGACCTGTCTTCAGCTGGTACACGTTGACGACGTCTTCCCGGCTCTCGGTGAGGACCGGCGTCGGCATCCGGTCCCCCATGATGCGCCTGAACAGGCTGTCCGACCAGCAGCATGGCCAGGCCCTGGAGGCGGCGCGGTCGACAGCTCGGGTGAGGCTGCCCACTGAAGGAACATATCTTGTCCCCTGGCCACAGCTTGGAGGCGAAGGTGCCACACCGACGCGCCCAACGTGGTCTGCTAGGCGCCGGCGCCGCTCGCAAGAGTCGACAGGGCAGCCTAGGAGTCCGTGCAGAGGACGATGGGGCACTCAGCTGGGGCGCTCCCCATCTCCAGCAGCTTCTCCAGCGCCGCTCGGATGGCGACGAGCTCGGCGCGCGTGCTGCTGCACAGCCTCCCGGCCGAGGAGGTGACCAGGTGCTCATCCCCAGAGGGGAGCACAATAAGGGCCCTCCTCCGCCGGCACTCACTCCTCCTTCCGCAGAGCCGTCACTCCAGACACAGGTGGCCTGGTCTGGCAGGGTGGACAGGTGCTCCTCCGCGGCGGCACGGCGCCGCGCATCCGGCACCCCTCGCAGGGCGTCCGGGCCGACATCCAGGCGGATGTAGACGCGAGTCCTATCCACCCAAAGGGGGATGGTGACGTGCAGCCTTGCTTCGATGGGAACGTCGGACGCCCCCCTCTCTCCAGCGCCCTTGCACCAACAGCCCGCCAGCCGGTGGTGGTGATCAGGCGCTGAGGGGCGGTAGACTCCGCCGTCACGAGGAGTGGGTCGTCCTTTCGTTTCGTAGGGCTCGGGCCGAACCTGCCAGTCTTGCTGCTAGCACCTGACGACGCACCCTGATAGCCGTGAGGCCCGCTTCTGCCAGCAGCGAGTGACGAGGGCTGCTGACAGGGCATCCGGTGATGGCTCGGTCGCCGGCCCTGAGTTCGCACTCAGGAGCTCCACGTGTGACTCCGACGCAGCGGGCAGCCATGCAGCGGCGGCGTACTCCATGGCGCCGCGCACGTAGCCGCTAGCCACAGTGCGAAGTTGTGGCTCTCTAAGCCCCCAGGAGCGGCCCGCCATCCTACGTAGCTGAGCGATGCGGGGCTTTTCTTTCTTGCGAAGGTTGAGGCAATGTTCCCCGAAGTGAAGCTGCCTGTCGAAGGTCACACCGAGGAGCTTCAGATGCCGCCCACCTCTGACGTCAGCGCCGTCCACCTTGATGGAGAGGTTCTGAGCGTCCTGGTAGCGCTGGGACAGAACGAGCACCTGCGTCTTGGATCCCGCGATGGTCATCTTCCAGTCCCGAGCCCACTTGACCATGGTGTCAGCAGCCTCTTGGGCGCGCTCTCTGGCGAGGTCGACGGTGCACCCCGTGCTCAATGTAGCCGTATCGTCGGCGTACATGTACACAGGGGTGCTCGGAACGGGCCCCACTGCCTCCACCAGGTCCGCCGCCCAGAGGGTGAACAGGGTCGGCGCGAGGACCGACCCCTGCGGTAGCCCGGCGCGGAAGATGCGGCCGGAGCTGCGCACCCCGTTCACCTCCGCGCAGGCGCGGCGGTCGCGCAGGAACTGGAAGACCCAGGAGGCCATACACTTGGGGAGGTGGCACAACATCTTGAGCAGTAACATCCGGTGGTCGATCTTGTCATAACTGCGGGAGAAATCATAGGCGACGAGGACGAACCTGGCGGCAGTTTTGCTGTCTGACGGGCGGTCTCGCGGCCTCGGGAGGTTAAACCTGTCTTGGAATTCTTGGGTGAGTCGTCCCAGGTTCTCTTCAGCGGATCGGCCGCGCTTGAAGCCGACCTGTTCCTCTGGGATTGTCCTGTCCCTCTCCAGCAGGTGGGTTAGCCTCGCTCCGACCATCCGCTCGGCCAGCTTCGCGATGTGGCTGGTAAGTGAAATGGGCCCGAAACTGGAGACGTCTTGTGGGTTCTTCCCTGCTTTCAAGATCGGTATGATGGTCGCCCTCCTCCATGCATTAGAGACCACTGAGGTGCGCCACGGGCAGTTGATGAGGTCCAGGAGGGCATCCTGGCCTGTTGGTCCCAGGTACCGAAGGTGCTCCGTGCACACGATATCGGGATCGGGCGCTTTCCTGGACCTCATCTTCTTAATCTGGTCCAGCATCTCATCTCTGCTGAAAGGCTGGCAGGAGCTGTCACAGGGGCATGGACGTGACCACGCTGCGCACAATGAGGTCTTTGTGGCTCGGTCACGCCTCCGGTGGCGGGTGTGCTTGCTCACGAGGGAGTACTCGCGAGCGAAGGCCTCGGCCTTGGCTCGGTCCTCCACAGCGACACGGCCGCAGTCGCCGTTGACCGTCTGGCCGGGACATACGTCCCGCGCGCCCCCCTCCATCCGCCTCATAATATTCGTGACACAGCCAATGGCCGCGGGCCTGTTCAGCTCCTCGGTGACAAAATACCGGAAAGAGCGCCGTCTTGCCTCCTCCTCGGCCTCTGCGGCTCTTCTCTTGGCGGCCTTCCATCGGTCCGTGGTTTCCCTTGAGGGGACCCGATGAATGTCGATCCTCGCCGTCCGGCGCTCCGCCACCGCACTGGCCAGCTCCGGGTCGAGGGCCCAGGGTACGGGGTCGGCACGGGCTCCGCGGGGGATCCTGCAGGAGCTCGCTTCGAGGATGGCGTTCGTCAAGCGCGTAGCCATTCCCTCGACCGGCAGGTCCGGCGTAACAGTGCCAGCCACCGCCTCATCACAGTCGGCGGTGAAGCCAGTCCAGTCAGCCTTGTGGAGGGCCCAGCGCGTCTTCCTGATACGCCGGGGGCGACTGCCGGCCACCGACACCACCTGGGGGAGGTGGTCGCTTCCAAGGTCGGTGCCAACCGACCACGTACAGCGGCGCGCCAAGTCTTGGTGGGCCATGGCAATATCCGGGGCCGAGAGGCGAGTCTCCACTCCATACCTGGCACGGGTGGCAGCGCCGTTGTTGAGGATTCGCCAGTTCTTGCGCAGGGACCAGCCATGTATCAGGCGGTCCACCCTGTCCGGGTCTAAACAGACGACATCCCAGGCAGGGTGGTGTCCGTTCACATCCTCCATGATGAGGGTCGGGTCGCCAGCAGGGAAGGCCTCGAGGGAGAAGTTGTTCACCCGCTCGTCCCCGCCAGACGAGCGTATAGGCGGGCGGTAGATGTTGAAGATGTCGATGGTGGGTGAAATCAGTATCTTGGGTGCGCTCAAGATGACTCTGACGGCGCACCATTCGGTTGTGTCGTCTTGAGGCTGGAGAGGCGACTCTTCGATGACACTGAAGTTGAGGCCGTCTCTGACGAGGATTGCGACGTCCCCTCCACAGACAGGCCCCACGACCCTCCTGCCTCTAGCCCTTCGCGAGATAGCGGCGGTCTGAAACACCGGGACCGATAGGGACTTTCCAGCCAACTGAGCCTCATGGATAGACACCACGTCCGTCCTGACGTCCGATAGCCAGCGGCTGAGCCCCGCGGTCTTGTTGCGGACCCCCTCCGCGCTCCAACTGACAAGCAGCAGTCGGCCTCGGGTCTGGCATTTGTGGCAGTATCTTCGGTACTTGGCTCGTCGGCTGAAGCCACCCTGAGGGCCCATTCCGCCGCGATCGCGGTTTCCCCCACCGGCGGGCCTCCCGGCGGGGGCGGTGGAGTCACTTATCTACGCGGGCCGGGACGCACCGAGTGTCAGTCGGCGCGCCCGGACCCACGGACAGCGTAGGAGATGTTTGAGAGTCGCCAATGGTGGCGGCAGCGCAGCGGTTGCCAGTCGCCGCGCAGCCGCGGCAGCTCCGGGGCGGCGGGGCCGCAGGGCGTCGGCCCCGCAACGTCCCGCACCTCGGGGCAGCTGAGTTCCATTTGGACGGCAACGGCCAGCGGCGAGTAGCAATACAGCAGTCGCGTATTCGAGGGCGCCCCGACATATCCACCGACTGCTCCTCCGTGACAGGCGTCTGCTTGAGAGCACTTCCCTGAAAAAGAAAATGCGTTAGCAATTGACAGGTCGTGCCACTGGAAGGCCAACTAAAAACATGTGTTTGTTTCAGCAAGCGCATGAACATGGGCCTGAGCCACCTTCGCTGGGGCGGGGAGATACCCCACAGATCTCGGAAATCACACTAATGAATGAAAAGTGGTAGAACTTGTGGGGCATCCTGACGTAATCTCTGAAAATTAAGTTGTTGATTTTTATCAGCAAAGATCTCACAAATCACACAAATGAATGAAAAGTGGTAAACGTTGTTGGGCACCCTGACGTAATCTCTGAAAAATTAAGTTGTCAATTTTTATCAGCCTAAATCCAACGTCACCAGAGGCCAAACCATGTCACCATACGGATATAAGGAGGATGAATGTTTTTGTCACAGCATCTGACGTACAAAAGCCATAACACAACTATTTAAACATTTGTAATATTCTCAACAAATTCAATCGAATGATATATAGTACGATCTTGCTAGGTGACATCTCAGTGATAACAAAAATCCAGTGACGCCAACATAAACGCTGTATCTCCGTTCCAGACGAAGTTACTTAGCTAAATCATATTACCCATGAATTTTCAAAAGAGAGGTCATGGCTCGTACCCAACCCTGGGTTATCTAAATAAAAATACCAATTAACATCTCATAGTAGCCGATGACTTCATGTATTGAGATACATTTTAGATAAATCGACTCCACGTATTTACTCATGCTGTTACATTTTTGTTGGAGGTGGTCACTTAACCTGCACTGCTGAGATGACCCGAACTGGACCTAAAATTTTGACACAACTTGCAAAACTGATCAGAAGAAAATGCATCCCAAACCATTTACAGGCTTCTGCGAAGACCCAAAGGGGGGCATTAGTGCAAGTGTAACGTTTTGACAGGGGCAGATGCCGGGTTTCATGTATTTATGATAAGCTCATCTACGGAAATGCAGTAGGCGTTTCGGTTGGGATGAAAAGAACAGGACACTGTTTTTACCACAAAAATCCATAAAAAGGACACATTTTAGCATTGATCACTGTCTGCCCCACCAGCACAATACATCAACAATCCAGCGGTTTTGAACATTTTTACTTTTGAGACTTCCATTCAATTAGCCTCCAAATAAAGTTACCTGGTAAATTGTGTTGCACTGAGGATATCATAGATGCCGCAGCATGATGTTACAGCATGCCGCAATTGACCAGTCACGTTGTCTTCAGCAGCGTCTCACGGGCCATTCCCAGTTGATGGTGGAGTAGCGCGCCCATTGAAACACAACTCAGTACAGGTGAAGCTCTGTTTAGAGCTGACCTCCATCGAAGATCGCATCAGCACCACCACCACGCTGAGGAGAAGGGAGGTACGGCGGTGTTACAAATGCACTATAAAAGAGAAAATACGACGGGGCGCTGGTGGGCAATAGACAGGGCAAAGAAAACACCCCACTACACATTAGATTAAACAAAAATTACATACATATAGTACTATACATTGTGCTCCCCATGGAGGTCTTAATATGCTATCTTACATCTAGCCTCCTGAGTCCCCACGTATAGGTATCTATACGCAGGTTTGAATAGCTCTACCACCTCCTACCGATGTCGTAGCCTTTTATATAAATTATGTATAGAAAACTGGATATTCTAGCTTTCTTCTGGTGTCAAAATCATAAACTAAACCCAAGGGCAAGTGAGTCAAAATTCCCTTTGTTCGACGATAGGCGTGAGCGCCGGACGGTTTCGCGGCTGCTCCGAAGAAGGTATGTAGTTTAAAAATGTTACTGACAGAATCTAGTTTTGATAAGTATATGAACAGAAAGCTTAAATTATTGGAAGTATCTGAGTTTTTATCCGGTGTTTTTAACATTTTTTTTGCCAAACAATCTCCTTCGAAAATGCTATGTATAGAATTCTATACTCCAGGACTCAATGACGACAAAAGTGACATTATACTTAACCATTTGGAGGGCATCCCAGGCATATCATACTCCTTTGATGTAATGAGACACCATTGATGAGGAGCACATGTTAAGCAAATATGTTTTCCTCGTGGGTTCCTTTGTTTTTAATTTTATAAAACTAGAAGATATGGATTGGAACAGGCGATGCTTATCATTCTGGTACTGAAGCGAGGGGCAGATCCGAGGAGGGGGGATGGGGTAATAGCCCCCCTTAGGCCTACCTTAAGCACTGATAAAACGCCTCCCACTGGAGCCGCCGGGCCCCCGCGGGAGGGGGGAGCGGTAGCTGCAGCTATACCCCGGTCCCGCAAGTTGTCTTCCAAATACCACGCGAAGGTAGGTCTAGGTGGCCCCTCATTATGTAACCGGGGGCCCCGAAATTAATATCGGTGGCCCCCCAGAGTTGTTCTCGGGGTCCCTACCTCTGAGGTCCCACGAAACCCGCAGACCGGGCCCCTAAAAATCGTCTCAGGGCCCACTGCTGTCCAAGCCGGGCCCCCTGTCCTCGGCAGTTTTAGGTCCCCGGTATTCCACCCGGGCCCCCTGTGACTGCAACTGGACCCCCTGCGGTTCACCCGGGCCTCCTTTTGCCATCTGGACACCCTGATATTCTTCCGGGCCACTTGCAGTCCACTTGAAACCGCTGAGTCTGCGACCGGGCCCCTGAGAATTATCCCAAGCCCCCTGATGACGAAGTCGGGCCCCTGTTCTCAGCAGTTGCAGATAATTTCCCTGTATCCCACCCGGGCCCTCTGTGACCCAAGTCGGGCCCCCCTGCGGCTCACCCAGGCCTCCTGTGGCCATCCGGGCCTCCTGAAATGCTTCCGGGGGCCCATGTGGCTCACTTGCGATCTTGGTGTCGGGGACCGGGCCCCCTACGATAATCTCAGACATATTGTGGATACAGTCAGCCCCCTGCCTTGCTTGCGGGATTCCTTTGGTCTCGGCCCTCTGTGGCTACAACATCTGTTCCTGCTTGGGAGTAGCAGGTTTAACCCGCGCCCCACCGGGGGTCCGGCGCCACCTTCGCCCCACCGGGGGGCCATCGATGGCCCCCCTCTAACTCCGAAAATATGGGCGTTAGCGCAAATCTGCAAAGTGCAATAGAAAGCTCGCGTGAATTCAGTAAGAAATTACTTCGCATGTTTTAGTGCTCAGGTCAATGGTTTGACCTCCAGAGGTCAAATTAGGTCAAGATCGACTATTTTCACTCAAATATGCAATGATTAAGCAAACTGGGCATAACTCTTATGTCATTAGAGCTATTGAGGCCTGGTAAAGTACATTTGATAGCAAATTGCCAGTACTTTTTCCGCTATGTGGAACGTAAAGACCTCCCGCCAGTGGTTTGACCGCCAGAGGTCACCTCGTGACCTAATATGACCTGAGGTCACGAAAGGTCAAAAAGTGACCTTGCCGTATATCAAATGAAAGCCAGTGACAAGACAAACACGATAGTGTTTGTTTCACCGCTCTAGCTCAATTAGGTCAAAAGTTATTGTCAAAATACTGTTTTTGACCTCTGGTGACCTTGGATGACCTTGGAAAAGTCAAAGGGCAAATATGACGCCTGGGATCCGTGAAAGGGTGTCCAAAAACGTTGTTCTGAGCAGTCTGAATATTTGCAATCATTTTTGTGGCTTTTATATCATGAAATAGCTTTTCCCCATGCTTTTCCAATGGGAGAGGTCGCCTCGTGACCTGACCTCAGGGCACGAAATCGAAAAATCCCGGATATACACCTTGTAGACCCTGGAGGGGTCATGAAGTGTAGGAAGTTTCAAATTGATCGACTTTGAAATGTAGCTCTTACAGAGCTCTAAAGGTGAAGTGAGGTGACCTTGGTTGACCTCGTCTGGTGACCTGACCTTGGGTGACCCGGGGTAAAAAATTTCAGGGATGATGGGAAAATGATGCAGTGAGAGGTAGAGCCCTCAACCGTGGTGCTGCGCCTCGTCGTTTTTCTGCTATCCTGGAAAAACCTTAGGGGGGCCATCGATGGCCCCCCGGTGGGGCGAGGGTTAATATCTTAAACACGGTAACTCCTGGCTGGAGTACAAGTCTCACGAGGACTTCGAGGAGATCAGGTACCTGGAATTAAAATCCAGCTCACCGATCAGCTCGTGGCTGAAGGTAATAATATGAACTGTGAGGCCAGGCGAGAATACACTGAAAATGTTTCAGAGGCACCAGCTGACGAGCTTCCCACAAAGCGACCAAAGGTTGCAATGTCGTCGAAGGATATCAAAAGTGCTAGCACACAGTACATGCACGAAATTATCCCTGGTAAGGAATCGTACCGAAGATGCCGATGACCGTCCTATAACAAGCTGGCTCTCATCAAGTCCAAGACGTTTGGAGTGCTTCTCTAATTCATTACTGAAACGATCTTTTTTACCAAGATCCACGAGGCATAAAGGTCATGGAGCGCACACAATGTATCTATTGGGAACCTGGATATGGTACATACATGCTTGGGTCTAACGATAGTGCTTGACTGATCCCTAACGAGAACGTGCTTTAATGCTCGGTGGTATTTAATTTAGGAATTAGGACTTTACTAACAGTGGCTTAACACGTGCATTGACGGGGGTCTGAGCCACCTTCGCATTGACGGGGGGGCGGGTACCCGCCCCCTAAGATTTCGAGAACCACGGTAGGTACCGAAAAACGGTTAACGGCGTTGGGTTGCCCATCCACTTCTCCATCGAAAACATTTGAACAATTTTTTTGTCAGGTCACATTTAAGGTCACGAGAGGTAAAAAACAGCCGTCATAGGGATAACATGTAAATTCAGTTTTTCGGCCATTACATCTGAACAAGTAAAGATAGAGCAAAACGACTTGAACAATATGAATCCTCTCAGCAAGCCGAATCGAATGATATATAATTTGACCTTGCTAGGTCAAATCAAGGATTTGACCTGACCTGAGGTCAGGTCAGGGTCAAATTATATAAAATGCATATCATTAGAACCCCAAAGCCCAGGCGAGTCTAATGCAGCTAAAATAAATGCTCTATCACCATCCGTTACTGAGTTATTCTGTAAAAACTATTTTTCCCATGTATTTCCAATGGAGAGGTCATGCCTCGTACCTGACCTTAGGTCATCGATATCAAAAATACCGGAACATATTTTAGAGAACTAGGTAGGGGCATTATGTGATATGAGTTTCAATCGGATAAGTTCACCCTGCTCCGACTTATGCTATCTTAAACTTTTTTTAGGTTGGGTCACTTCACCTGTGCTGGTGACCTGACCTTGGATGACCCAACCTTAAAATTTTCACAGAAGTTGTAAAAATGATAAGGGAAAAGGTATGCCAAGTACGGCGGCGCTACGCGCCGCCGTTTTTCTGCTATCTCCGAAAAACCCGAGGGGGCGGGTACCCACCCCCCGTCAATGCGCGTGTTAAGGTGACGATCCGTATTAGTAGACTCAACCGGCGCAGGTACCAAATTTTGTTATGCCTACGTCATAATAATGATTAAAATCTTAGTTAAAAGGGAAAGTAAATACAACGTTCATTGTGAGATAGTGACAAATGCATCATGTTTCACGCAGCGCATCCCGAGAAAAAGTTTATCATTAGTGCACTATTTATAGTCATTGAGTCCTGGTGTATAGATTTCTATACATCCAATAAATTATATTTATAATTTTTTAATTTAAATTTTTGTTCATTATTGAGTTCCTTGCATCCAAAAACCCAAAAATCAAAAAGGGTTTGCACTTCCATCAAATATTTTGGGCTCGGGTCTCAAGAGGATAGTACTAAGCCTGCAGGATTTTGAAGCGACAGAAAGACAGACAGAAACACACAAACATACAAACAGAGACAGACCTTGGAATTTTAGGACATGTAGACTGCTAAGCCTATATGTGGGCCAGCCAGCCAGTCAGCCAGACCGACAGAGACATACAGACAGAGAAAGAAAAACTTCCAGAAAGCCAGAGATAGACAGGGATAAACAGAAACACAAACAGTGAGAGAACAAGATAGACAGAAACATATAAACGGAGACAGATTGACATAGACAGAAATAAACAAAGAAACAACCAGACAGACATTGCCAGATATTCAGGGAAGCCAGATCTAAATACATACAGACAGACAGAACAGACAAAATACAGGGACAGTTAGACAGACATACAGAGACAGTCAGACATACACACAGAAAAATACAGAAACATCCAGGCAGACAGACATACAGAGAATACAGAGGCAGACAGACAGGTAGGCAGACAGACAGAGGAAGCCAGGTCTAAGTACATACCGACAGACAGAACAGCCAGAGAGACATACATACAGAGACAGCCAGACAGACATACAGGGACAGTCAGAGACATAGAGAAAAGTACAGAGACATCCAGGCAGACAGTCAGACTGATATACAGAAAAATGCAGGCAGACAAGCAGACAGGCAGGCAGACAGCCAGACAGACAGAGTCTGACAGACAGACATTCAAGCAGACAGTCGGGCAGACAGATGGACGGACAGAGTCAGGCAGACATACAGACAGTCAGGCAGGCAGGAAGACAGGGAAACAGGCAGGCAGGCAGACAGACAGGGAGACAGGCAGGCAGGGAGACAGACAGTCAGTCACACAGACTGTCAGTCACACAATCAGACAGACAGAGTCAGGCAGACATACAGTCAAGCAGACATGCATACTGTCAGGTGAACAGACAGACTGTCAGGCAGACAGACAGACTTTCAGACAGGCAGGTAGGTAGACAGTCAGCCACACAATCAGACAGACAGACAGTTAGTCAGACAGGCAGACTGTCAGGCAGACATACATACTGTCAGGTGAACAGACAGTCAGGCAGGTAGGCAGACAGACAGTAAGGAAGACAGACAGAATGAAGACAGACAGCCAGACAGTCAGGAAGACAGACGGACAGACAGAGACAGTCAGGCAGGCAGGCAGGTAGACAGTCAGGCAGGCAGACAGACAGAAAGACAGGCAGACAAACAGAGACAGCAAACATTCAGACAACCAGACAGACATACAGAGGCAGCTAGACAGACATACAGAGACAGTCAGACATACACACAAAAAATACACAGACATCCAGGCAGACAGACATACAGAGAATACAGAGGCAGACAGAGGAAGCCAAGTCTACATACATACAGATAGACAGAACAGACATACATACATACAGATATAGGCAGAAAAACATACAGGGACAGTCAGTGACATACAAAAAAGTACAGAGACATCCAGGCAGACAGACATACAGAGAATACAGAGGCAGACAGACAGGTAGGCAGGCAGACAGTGGAAGCCAGGTCTAAGTACATACAGACAGAACAGCCAGAGACATACATACAGAGACAGCCAGACAGACATACAGGGACAGTCAGAGACATACAGAAAAGTACAGAGACATCCAGGCAGACAGTCAGACAGATATACAGAAAAAATGCAGGCAGACAAGCAGACAGGCAGACAGACAGCCAGACAGATAGTCTGACAGACATACATTCAAGCAGACAGACAGTCAGGCAGACAGACGGACAGACAGAGTCAGGCAGACATACAGAGTCAGGCAGGCAGGTAGACAGGGAAACAGGCAGGCAGGCAGACAGACAGGGAGACTGGCAGGCAGGGAGACATACAGACAGACAGTCAGTCACACAATCAGACAGATAGTCAGGCAGACAGGTAGTCAGGCAGACATACATACTGTCAGATGAACAGACAGACTGTCAGGCAGACAGACAGCCTTTTTGATTTTTATAAATTTTGACCAAGTTGTTTCTCAGTTCGACTGTTGGAGTCGGAGTCTCACTAAAGTCATCAAGGGACTTGTCACGGAGACCCCGACCCCACCACCCGAACTAGCAACTCCCACAATGAAGGGTTGATTTAGAAGCCAAAGTTTAACGTCCCACAAAGCACAGGGACGGCCGCCCCGCTCAGGTCACCCTCTCACCAGTCAGTTGCCAGCCGACCTGTACGTCGGGTAAACTATTGAGCGCCGGAGCGTCTCAGGTGAACTGATCCCAAGCCTGGACATGCACTGCCACTGCATGCTTCTGAGCAGCGGGCCGGCGCCCAACGCTCTACTAACTGAGCTACCGGGGCGGCTGTCTGACATTCTTTCAGACAGGCAGACAGTCAGTCACACAATCAGACAGACATGCAGACAGTCAGTCGGACAGGCAGACATACATACTGTCAGGTGAACAGACAGTCAGGCAGACATACAGTCAGGCAGGTAGGCAGACAGACAGACAGACAATCAGGAAGACAGACGGGCAGACAGATACAGTCAGGCAGGCAGACAGACATACAGGGAGACAGGCAGACAAACAGAGACAGCACACATTCAGACAACCAGACAGACATACAGAGACAGTCAGACATATATACAGAAAAATACACAGACATCCAGGCTGACAGACATACAGAGCATACAGAGGCAGAACAGAGGAAGCCAAGTCTACATACATACAGACAGACAGACAGAACAGACATACATACAGATATAGCCAGATAAAAACATACAGGGACAGTCAGAGACATACAAAAAGTACAGAGAAATCCAGGCAGACAGACATACAGAGCATACAGAGGCAGACAGACAGGTAGGCAGACAGACAGAGGAAGCCAGGTCTAAGTACATACAGACAGAACAGCCAGCGAGACATACATACAGAGACAGCTAGACAGACATATAGGGACAGTCAGAGACATACAGAAAATTACAGAGACATCCAGGCAGACAGTGAGACAGATATACAGAAAATGCAGGCAGACAAGCAGACAGGCAGACAGCCAGACAGACAAAGTCTGACAGACAGACATTTAAGCAGACAGGCAGTCAGGCAGACAGATGGACGGGCACAGTCAGGCAGACATACAGTCAGGCAGGCAGGGAGTCAGTCACACAGTCAGGGAGTCAGTCACACAGTCAGACAGTCAGTCACACAATCAGACAGACAGGCAGGCAGACAGACAGTCAGACAGACAGACAGTCCGGCAGACATACATACTGTCAGATGAACGTACAGACTGTCAGGCAGACAGACAAACTTTGAGACAGGCAGGCAGACAGACAGAGACATCCAGGCAGGCAGACAGTCAGTCACACAATCAGACAGGCAGACAGACAGTCAGTCAGACAGGAAGACTGCCAGGCAGAAATACATACTGTCAGGTGAACAGACAGTCAGGCAGACATACAGACAGTCAGGCAGGCAGGCAGACAGACAGTAAGGAAGACAGACAGTCAGGAAGACAGACAGGCAGAAAGACAGTCAGGCAGGCAGGCAGGCAGACAGACAGGGAGACAGGCAGGCAGACAGGCAGACAGAGACAGTAAACATACAGGCAACCAGACAGACATACAGACACAGCTAGACAGACATGGAGACAGTCAGACATACATACAGAAAAATACAAAGACATCCAGACAGACAGACATACAGAGAATACAAAGGCAGACAGAGGAAGCCAGGTCTACATACATACAGACCAACAGAACAGACAGACATACATACATACATACAGATATAGCCAGAAAACCATGCAGGGACAATCAGAGACATACAGAAAAGTACACAGACATCCAGGCAAACAGTCAGACAGATTTACAGAAAAATGCAGACAGACAGACAGAATCAGTCAGCCAGTCAGTAAGCCAGGTCAGGTCAGGTAGGCAGGCAGGCAGGCAGGAAGACAGACAGACAGACAGACACAGCCAGTTAGGCAGTAAGGAAGACAATCAGGAAGCCGGTCAGAAAGGAAGACAGACATACAGTCAGGCAGACAGATGGACAGACAGTCAGGGGGACAGACAGACAGTCAGACAGGCAGGCAGGCAGACAGACATACAGTGGCAGTCAGACATACATACAGAAAAATACACAGACATCCAGGCTGACAAACATATGGAGAATACAGAGGCAGACAGAGAGACAGGCAGGCAGACAGAGGAAGCCAGGTCTACATACAGACAGACAGAACAGCCAGACATACATACATACAGAGATAGCCAGACAAACATACAGGGACAGTCAGACAGACATACAGAAACATCCAGGCAGATATACAGAAAAATAAAGAGAAATCCAGTCATTTTGTCTGTCTGTCAGTCAGTCAGTCAGTCAGTCAGTCAGTCAGACAGACAGTCAGTCAGTCAGACAGTCAGTCAGGTAGACATACAGTCAAGCAGACATACAAACTGTCAGGCAGACATACAAACTGTCAGGCAGACATACATACTGTCAGGTGAACAGACAGTCAGTGAACAGAAATTCGGTGGATGGGGCACTTTCCCTCCGCTGGTGCTTAAAAGGAATGTGGCACCTTCAAAACATGATTTTAAATGAGATAGCCAAGTTTTAAAGCAAGTCAGAAAACCCGGTACTCCATATATCATTTGTCTTGGAACTCAATATTTCAGTAGAAAAAGCTAAAACCTACCTGACACCAGCCCCCTCATCAGCCCCCCACCAGGCAGTCATTGTTGTGAGCTTCCGGGGTGATGACATATGCTGATGTCACAATGAGCATCAGCGAATCGTAGCCCTTGAAGCGTTTCAAGTATGGTAGTGGCTGCCAGATCATGACATCCACAGGCAGATATTTATTTTCCTAGAGGAGTATTTTTAAAAACAAAATATTGAGCTTATTGAACATTTTTCACAGAAATCATGAGTGGTTTCATTAATTTTTGCTAAAAGTACGCCTAATTGCACTAAATTCCAAGATTCGACCAAGGTGCCAAATTCCCTTTAAGAATGTTCATTTCACACCAGCTTGCAAAGTATGACATTTCTGACGAGATCTCGTCAGTGTGAGTGCCCTTAGAGATAGAAGGAAGTGGTGCAAATTGTATCAACCTGGTGCGAATTTGTAAGACTGGTGAGAGGAAGGTGACAATTAAACCATACAAATACTAAATGGTTATTAAGACAGACGAAGTGGCTTGAGAAAAAGTCCCTTAGTAATAAGAGGTAGCATTGCATTGGATGGGTAGGAATGGGTGCATTTTCTCCCATGTATATGACATATTTCTGCAAATTCTTGGAGGCTGGTGGTGAGAGAATTTTATATGGCTGGTGCGACTCGTCCGGCCTGTTGCCATACTTTGAAGGCTGGATTTTACACAACAGGAGAGTATCTGGAAAACAAAAATCACATGCCTATGTCCACTTCAGGGTCATTTTCTGCCACAAAATTTTCTTACCTGCCCCAAAAAGGGGCAAAAGCAGCCCCAAACTGGTAGGTCAGCCTCTCTCGAGGCTGCCCCAACAAGACTTCACAACTTCCCACCTTCGGAAAAGTGGGAACCAGCTTCAATCCCTTAAGCTGTTGATCACAATGTATATAATAAACATACTGTACCAAGCCTTATAAAGTTCACAACCCAATAAAGTAGGGACTGGGTCCTCAACTCGCTGTTCCCAATCTGCTTCAAGAACATTGACGTACACTGGGCATAGATATTGTACAAAATCCTGACTTAGTCTGGTGATGGCTCATCATGAGCTCAATGACAGCGCAAATGAGAGGCACCGGGAATACCAAAAAATACCTGTACACCTAGGGTATTCCAAGGTAATCATGTGGCCTTCCATCTGGCATGCAATTCCCTTGACAGAGCATAACGCGTATAGGTACCTTCCATTCTGACCTCAAAATCTATCAGCCAGGGTTAAGTAGAAAATACAATGTTACATACTCGGACTATACTTTAAATAATCGCTTACAGCCTGTATTGAAATCCGTAATGATCCCTAGTATATCGTGAAAGACAGGCCGAAGCAATCAAGCAACCCCTCGTGCTCACCTATGCGCTTCCAAAATGGCGTATCCAAAGCCGTGGACTTGCTGAAAGCTTCCTTTAATTCAGTCCACCTCTTTTCTGAAACGCATTTCCGCTCCAGCAACGCTAGAAACGCTTGCAGTATTTATGACCTATTCGTCATAAAAACGGCGGTGTTTATGACGCATCCGTCCTAAACACCGCTTCCTCTCATATGACCTATTCGTCATAAATACCGCGGTGGTCGTGTTGATTAGTCACCAAGGAAATTTGCCCACTCTTGCCACTCCTGCAATAAGGCAATACCTCCAAAAGTCAGATGGAAACTTCAAAGTCTTCAACTCAAGGGCCTGTTCCAGCACCTCCTCAAACCTACTCCAACCTCCTCAAAGCTTCTCCAACTTCTTCTCGCCCGGTCCAGCGCCTCCTTAAACTTCTTCCAAGCTCGCCAAAGCTCATCTCAAATCTAATCCAACCTCCTCTCAAACGAAAGGTGGTTTTTCAGAGGAGGTTGGAGGAGCTCAATTGTGGCGCACGAATTTCAGTTGAGAAACTAAAATAAGTTGTTTTACAGTGAGAAACTGCATTGCAAAAACCATACGCGTCGGAAAAGGGGGGCCAGGGGGGGCTGGCCTCCCCACTTTTTGTCCAAAAATTTCCTGATCTCAGTCAAAATGAGAGACAACTGGACATTTTTATATCCAGCCGCTGCGGAATGCAGCGAGGAGCCCAAATTTGAACAGTTTTTGGTCCTGATGTTGAAAGTTTTTTGTCAGCATCAGGTTGAAGTTTGGCTGCCCCCCCCACTTTTTTGCCGGTGGCGACACTTATGGCGAAAACGAATAGCTCCACCATTTTAGGTAAATGTAAGGAAGGGTTTTTCATCCCACATAAATACTTTTGGTCTCCTTACTGAACGTATCTATCTGGGGTTTTCCCTTCCAGTTGTTTTTGCCTTTATATATTCCAAGCTAGTGGCCGCTGGCTTTTGGCTGCCAGCCTTTGCGGGCGAGCTTTCTTTCGGACCCCTCGCCCTTAGTTGTTTACCATTCAAACCTCCGTGCTGCGTAGGATCACCTTCTTTCGAGAAAATGACCCTCCGTGGCGCTGGTGTTTGAATGAATGTCGGCCGCGTCTGCATCGCGGACATCACGGCGAGCTCTGGTGGCTGCCTGACCGAAATGGACCAAGCGAGCTTGGCCCATCTCGGACATGGCGGCTGGCAGTGTTCGCCGTAGATGCCTGCGATGGAAACGCGGCCGGCCGTTGGCTGATCTTAGGAAGGCCACTAAAAAAACAGTGAGAAACGACGTTTGTGGGCAGCTAAAGGTTTTAATTACGTTGTTTTTCTGTATTCCACTTTCACTAAAATACATTAAATGAGTATCAGAGGCCTCAATCAAATTCGATTAGTTTCTTAGCTGCGCCACGCCCGCCATATTGGCGCTGATCAGGCGCAATCAGCTGATATCTCATTCAAGGCCTTTAAATGCACTGATCTCATCCAATCTCATCCGAAATCGATCCAGCGGACACCGGCTTTTGCGCCTGCACCGACTTACTCCAAGCTACTCTCATCTTTTTTCTAAGGAGGCGCTGGAACAAGCCCCAAGTATACTGAAACTATACCAACGTACCAGTAATAATAGGATGTACCAGGCTAGTTGAAGAACGGGATGGAATAGGTCTTGGAACACAGATACCTGGAATAAAATATTGTTGATTTCTGAGATGTCTTTGTGGGGATCATTAAAAAAAATTGGGTAAATGATCGAGAATATTGAAATTAAGGCACACAAGCGACAACTTCAAACAGGCCTCTAGTTTGTTTTGTTTCAAGCGGGAGGAAGTAGCCACTAAATAGGTATTATTTGTCCAATATATGCCTAAATAATGCTACAATACTTATAACATATAAATGCAGAATGAGCTCGAGCAGGGATTCGCGCCCGGGACACTAGGATTACTGGACCAGCATACTGTCAACTGCGTTATTGCGCAATGGAATTACCATTATGAAGATGAGAAGTGCGCGCGGATCCAATCCCAGGACCTTCGAGCAATAAGACGGCTCCTAACCCTCGCCCTGATAGAGGGGGTGTCTACGCATCCAGGGACGCAGCCAGAGCTTTCGTATGGGGGCACACCAACTTTGAGGGGCACCCCGGGGAAAAAAATGGCACTTTTTAACGTAACCTAAAAAACTTACTATATCTTTGTTTATATCATTTTTGGGCATCTTTGGTTCAATAAAAATGCAAAGAACTCATTGACGGAGAAGGAAAACTCGATTAAAACCGAAAAAAGGAACAAAATATCGCCAAAATGCCATGGAGGTAGCCAAAACACTACTGTTTTGGGATAGATTTAAGGACAGCCAACTCATGCAAGTACTTAACATCAGCGGAGCATGTGATATCTGTTACAATGTGCAGGTTAAGCATATTGGAGTCGAGAATTTTTTTGTTATACCCACTGGTTTTGTCGTGACGAGTGAGCCCTGGCTGAACGCGGATTAAGTTCCTTGCCTCCCACAATCGCCGTGGGACGAGGAGTAGCATAGTGTCTTTGGAAGAACATATTTTTGCTGCCGGAAAAATTTGGGAGATACCTTTTGAACTCGTTTATTAAGTTCCATATTCTCAAGGATCGGTCCCAGTCAAGAGTAAATAAAAGGTGGACAGGCCGGTGGCTTAGATGGGAATGGTGTGACAGGGCTGAAAATTGTAACAACTAGTTCTTCATTTAAATTAATTAGTAGAAATCCTGGTTTAGAGGACTGTGCTCAGAGCTCAGGGGCACATGCCTTTTTATCATCCCTTCCCAGAATCCACCAGTATAATAAACAATTTATATAACCTGGGGTGCCTAGGTATCACAAGCCGTTTTAAAGATTCCTCATTCCTCGTTAGCTCCGTTTTACAAGGGGAGTTTCCATTGTGTTCTTATTCCCCATCTATTCAAGACCAGCTCTGGGGCCCCCAAATATGGATCAGAGGCCCCCAGAGCAGCTTCCCCCATCCCCCAGTTGTGCCTGCAGGGACTAGACTAGCTCAGTGACCCCGCCCCGAAATGATGGGAGTTGGCCTTGTGTTATTATTATCTGTCTATTCAAGACCACCTCAGGGGCCCCTGATGTAGATCAGGCCACAAAGCAGCTCATGCTTCACCCAGGGACTAGACTAGCTCATTGGTCCCAGAGATGAGGTCATCAGACTAGCTCAATGGGCCACAGATAGGCTCATAGGGCCTTAAACCAGTTCAAGAAGCCCCAGAACAGTTTAAGGCGCCAGATCACCTCAGGGGGCCTCAAGCCAACTTAAGGGGCTCTCACAAGCTCAGCGCCCAGACCAGCTCAGGGTACACTCAGAACCTAGACCCGCTCTTGGGCCCCAGATCAGCTCTTGGGGCCCCAGATCAGTTCAGGGGCCTCAAGTCAGGTCAGGGGGCAGGATCAAGTCAGGGCCACTAAATCAGCTCAGGAATCCCTCACCAGCTCGGGGCCCAAGCAGTTCAAAAGCCCCAGAGCTGCTCAGGGAACACCAGATCGGCCCATAGGGCACCAGATCAGCCTCGGGGACAAATAATCAGATCAGCGGTTCCCGACCAGCTCGGGGCTCAGATCAGCTCGGGAATACCAGATCAAGTCAGGATGCGCTTAATCAGCTCAGGAGCCCCATACCATCTCAGGGGCCCTCACCAGCCCCTGTGGGCCCAGTTCAGCTCAGGGCCTGGGAGCTGCTCAGAAAATCACGTAATCAACCCAGGAGGCCCGAGTCAGCTTAAAGGGCACCATATTAGCCATGGGGCACCAGACTAGCTCAGAGGGAATAAGATGGGCTCAGGAGACACACTGATGACTCAGCAGGCACCAGATCGACTCAGGGGGCATTAGTTAAGTTCAGGAGGCAGTATATCTGCTCAGGGTGCACCAGATCGATCAGCACAGGGGGCATGTTCAAGTCAGGGGCACTAAATGAGCTCAGGGATCCCTCATAAGCTCGGGGCCCAATCAGTTCAAAAGCCCCATAGCTGCTCAGGGCACACCAGATGCCCATAGGGCACCAGATCAGCTCCGGGGACAAACAATCAGATCAGAGGTCCCCGACCAGCTCAGGAATACCAGATCAAGTCAGAAGGCACTTAATCAGCTCAGGAGCTCCATACCATCCCAGGGGCCCTCATCAGCCTCTGTGGGCCCAGCTCAGCTCAGGGCTTTAGATCTGCTCATGAAATCACGTAAGGAGGGCCAGATCAGCTTAAAGGGCACCAGATTACTCAGGGGGGCATCAGATGGGCTCAGGAGGCACGAGATCGACTAAGGGGCATTAGTGCAGCTCAGGTGGCACCAGATCGATCCGCTCGGGGTCCAGATCAGCTCCCAGCCCCCAGACTATGGCAGGAGCCTAAATCAGCTCAGGGAGTAACATAACAGCTCGGGGGACACAAGGTGGGCTCAGGGCCCACCAAACCAGCTCAGGGGGGGGGACCAGACCATCTAAGGAGATATCAATAATCAGTTGAGGGGGCACCTAATCAGCTGAAGAGGCACCATATTGACTTAGGAGACAGAATCAACTTGGGGAGGCATCAGATCAGTTCGGGGGCCCAAATCAGCTCAAGGGGCACTAAATCAGCTATTAGGGCACCAAACAAGCTCGGAAGCATTAGACTAACTCAGAGAGCATTATATAGGTTCAGGAGGCACAATTATTTGCTCATTGGGGCACTCGATTGACTCAGGGGCACCAGATCAGCTTAGAGGGCAAGTAATCAGCTCAAGGGGCCAAGACCAGCTGAGAGGCCACGAGATGAGCTCAAGGAGCACCAGATTGGCTTTACCCGTACGATTATTGGCGACAATGAGGCATTAGGTGGACACATACTGGGTGCCCATACTCTTCCCGGGTGCTTGGAAAGGCGATAGAATGCCCTAGCTGACCGAGAAAGGTATTAAGTTGTCCACCAATAGTTTCAATTGCTACATGTGGTCTAGTTAGATCTAGGTTCAACGGCTAGGGCACTAACTTTCGAGCGGCACGGCCCAAATTGGGTATACCACCTGGTAATCAAAAGAGCACCCCGGCAGTGATGGGGGCACGTGCCCCCTGTGCCTTCCTGGCTGCACCCCTGGACAGTAGATCAACTCCGGGAGGTATTAAATAAGCTCAGGGGGCCCGGATCAGCTCAAGGGGCACTAAAACAGCTAAAAGGACTCCAGGCAAGCTCGGAGGCATCAAACTAACTCAGAGAGTATTTTATAGGCTCAGATGGCACATTTATTTTCTCAGGAGGGCACCAGATTGACTACGAGGGCACCAGATCAGCTCAGAGGGCACATGATCAGCTCCAGGGGGCACCAGATGAGCTCCGCCCGTACGATTATTGGCGACGAAGAGGCATTATCTGGAAACGGATTACGTGCCTATGCTTTTCCCGAGTGCTTGGAAAGGCGACAGAATGCCCTAGCTGACCAAAAAGGCACTTAGTTGTCAAACAATAGTTGAAATCGCTAAATGCAGTCTAGTTACATCTAGGTTCAACGGCGCAGGGCACTAAATTTCGAGCGGCACGGCCCAAAGAGGGTAGGTACACCACCTGGCAATCAAAAGGGCACCCGAGCCGATGGGTGCACGTGCCCCCTGTGCCCCCCTGGACAGTAGATAAACTCTGGGAGGCATTAAATAAGTTCAGGGGGCCCGGATCAGCTCAAGGGGCACTAAAACAGCTAATAGGGCAGCAGGCAAGCTCGGAGGCATCAGACTAACTTAGGGAGCATTATATAAGTTCAGAACGCACAATTATTTATTCAGGGGAGGGGGGCACCAGATTGACTACGAGGGCATCAGATCAACTCAGAAGGCACATGATCACCTCCAGGGGCATCAGATGAGCTCCACACGTACGATTATTAGCGACGATGAGGCATTATCTGGAAACGGATTACGTGTCTATACTATTCCCGGGTGCTTGGAAAGGCGAAATAATGTTTTAGGTGACCAAAAAGGCACTTAATTGTCAAACAATAGTTGAAATCGCTAAATGCGGCCTAGTTCCATCTTGGTTCAACGGCATAGGGCACTAAATTTCCTGCGGCACGGCCCAAAGGGGGTACACCACCTGGCAATCAAAAGGGCACCCGGCACCGATGGGGGCACGTGCCCCTATGTCCCCTGGCTGCGGCCCTGGACAGTAGATAAACTACGGGAGGCATTAAATAAGTTCAGGGGGCCCGGATCAGTTCAAGGGGCACTAAAACAGCTGGGGCATTCCAGGACAAAACGACCAAAAATATTTCAATTTGACACCACCATGTCTAGAAAAAATCTGAAACTTTGTCTCCGGGGTAGTTTTGAGCCAGAAACACGCCTGTGAGAATCTTAGCCCCCTTCCGACCAACGGTGACCGAGTTATAGCCCGAGACATTTTCGGGAGGTCACCTTGTAGACTCATCTTTGATGCTTGATAACTCAAAAACGCATAGCCTGATTAACAAGTTTTGTATGTCATTGAACTCGTCTTGAACTATACTTTATTTTGAAAAGGAACATTTCAAAATTTGAAATTTTTTACTTTTAATTTGTTTGACCTTTTCTTTTTGACCTAGCTTGACCTTTTCGCAGTTGAAATTGCCATTTTAGACACCTCAAAAATTTTGATTCATAAAACATCTTTCGATAGAAGAAATAAAAATGCGTTCTTGCTATAAGTTCCAAATATTTAGCACTTAAGGTAGGTATGTAGACGGTTTTTTACCACTGCGGTAGTACAGCCTTATGTTTAACGCGGCAAACACAGTGATTGTTTTTGTAATCGGTTGCTGGCAATCATATTGCTTTGTCTTTACGAAATTTTCGTCGTGCAAGTGTCAGAATTTATGACAATTAACACGCGCCAACCCGAGGGGGTGGGCAACCGGCCTCCTCAGGTCTCTACAGGTAGTAAAAAAAAACACCTTAGTGCAGCGCCACCGTACTCCATCTATCTCTAACACAACATTTTTTAATTTCTGGAAAATAATTTAGGTCAACTGGGAGGTGGTAGGTACCGTAAATACTGAAGGCCAGCTGGCAACTGACTGGTGGGGGGAGGGTGACCTGAGGTAGACGGTCGCCGTTATGCCTTGTGGGACTTTCAACTTTGGTTCATTGATTAACACTTCATCGTGGGAGTTGCTCGTTTGGGTGGTGGGGTCAGGGTCTCCGTAAAAAGTCCCTTGATGACTCTAGTGGGACACCTACTCCTAAAACTGAACTGGAAACAACTTGGACAATATTTATAAAAATTAAAATCGCAGCCATTAAAAGTGATAGAAAGGGATCCATTGTTTCGAGGGAGACGAGGGCAAATTAAATTATTAATAATGGACCTTTCAGCCTTAAACGTAAATTTTCAAAGATGTCACGAGTTTATCCATAATTGAAACAATTATAACTTATCCTATGAGCACCACTAACTTACACAATTAGATCGTCCCCCGAGATGGAAAAATAGTATCGATACAAGGTGACCCAGTGCAGCACAGCATACGTTTGAGAGGATTCATGCAATGTAAATAAACGTGTCCGAAAGGCTTTCATTCCCAAAAAGTAATTTGAATCTGCTCATATATGCGAAAAATGTCCTGAAATTGTAACGCATTCGACTTGGTCACTTGAACAGGTTGCCTCATGATATTTTTACAAGGTGATCATTTCATAGCTGACACGGATCCCAGAATCCCAGATGAATAATTACACAGTGCACGGGGAGTGATGCCGCTAAACAGCCAGTTTTAATCACTGCCGGATATGTTACATACAATCGTTTGGCCGTGTCACCTTTGAGGTTGCTCGAGGTCACAGTATTTCTTACAGGAACTAAGTGGAAACCTAAATTTTGTGGCATAATAGGTGACAGAGGAGAGCCGTAGAAAGAAATGTTCAGCACCATTGGAACACTCTTGTTGAGCCCAAACGGATTATGTATCTTATAATATTGCCTAGTCAAATGCCACAATTAACCTGCTTTGACCTAGAGCCAGGCTTAGGTCTGAATGGTAAAAAGAATATTAATTAAACTGCAGTGGCAAGCCAGACACGACAACGTAAAAATAAAACCTCCATTGCAATTCTCGACAATTCTCAATTCTCTCAAGTTATCCAAATTTACCAATTGCCCCATGCATTTCTAATGAAAAGATCATGACCCTGACCCTGCTCCCGGTTATCGACATAGAAATCCTGCTACGAAAATTATCGTGCTCGGCGACCTTACTATGTAATGTGAATCTAACGACGATAGGCTAGATTTTATATTATTGATGCACCTCCCAAACTTTTTTCGAGGTTAGGTCTCTTGGGACCTGGGTTGGCGGTTTGACCTGGTATGACCCAGACCTAAAATTTTGCCAGAAGCTGCAAAATTTCGAGTTAGAGGTACATGAAATACGGTGGCGATGCGCGAAGGTGTTTTTTTACTACCTGTGGAAACCTGAACAAACAGACAGACAGACAGACAGACATATATTTTTTCCAATACACGTTATGCAACACATAGCATAAACAGGCGATTGGCACAAAAGTGCAATATATGCACTTATTACGAGGTACCTTTCGCGTTGTCTACTCTCTTTATACTCATATGTTCGCCGCCAAGGGAGCCCCACGCCATCCCGACCAGCAGCTCAGACAAGTGCCAAATGGGTTTTATTAATCTAGGATCGCCAACCCACGCCACGCCGCACCACCACCGCCACCAACACCACCACCAGCACCGCCACCAGCATCGCCCCAAACGCCGCGTTATCCCGCTCTGTGAACTCTGTGAACATTTACTGCGTGAACCGTTGGGTGGCACGGATGAACTTGTAAACACCACGCGCAATTTCTAAGCTTTCGTGATCTGCCAAGCCGAGGCCGTGAAGCAATATTGACATTTTTCTTGAGGAGGATAAGCTAGTGAAATCTGAGTTTAAAATTTGTTCCACAGACCTGAACATGACATTTCTTTCCTGGGCATATTTTGAACATTGAAGAAGATAGTGGACTGTGCTTTCGTTTCGGTGTCCACAATCACAAGAGGCCGGTTGCCACCCCCTTGTGTGGGCGCGTGTTAATTCTCATATATTTTGACACTTGCACGATGAAAATTTCGTAAAAACAATGCCATATGATTGCAAGTAACCGATTACAAAAGCAATCGCTTTGTTTGCGATGTTAAACATAAGGCTGTACTACCGCAGTGGTAAAAAACCGTCTGCATACCTACCTTAGTTGCTAAATATTTGGAACTTATAGCAAGAAGGCATTTTTGTTATTTTTTCTAACGAAAGATATTTTATAAATCAAAATTTCTGAGGTGTTTAAAATGGTAATTTCAACTGCGAAAAGGTCAAGCTAGGTCAAAAAATAAAACGTCAAACAAATTAAAAGTCAAAAATTTTCAAATTTTGAAATTTTCTTTTTCAAAATAAAGTATAGTTCAGACAAGTTTAATGATATACAAAACTTGTTAATCAAGCCATGCATTTTTGAGTTATGAAGCATCAAAGATGAGTCTACAGGGTGACCTCCCGAAAATGCCTCGGGCTATAACTCGGTCACCGTTGATCGGAGGGGGCTAAGATTCTCACAGGCGTGTTTCTGACCCAAAGCTACCCCGGAGACAAAGTTTCAGATTTTTTCTAGATATGGTGGTGTCAAGCCTTGGTCGATCTGTCCTGGAATACCCCAGCTAATAGGGCACCGGGCAAGCTCGGAGGCATCAGACTAACTCAGAGAACATTATATAGATTCAGAAGGCACAATTATTTTCTCAGGGGGGCACCAGATTGACTACGAGGGCATCAGATCAGCTCAGAGGCCACATTATCAGCTCCAGGGTTCAGGACCAGCGCTCAGGGGGCACCAGATGAGCTCAAGGGGCACCAGATTAGCTCTGCCCATACGATTATTGGCGACGATGAGGCATTATCTGGAAACGGATTACGTGCCTATACTCTTCCCGGGTGCTTGGAAAGGCGACAGAATGCCCTAACTGACCAAAAAGGCACTTAATTGTCAAACAATAGCTTAAATCACTAAATGCAGTCTAGTTCCATCTAGGCTCAACGACGTAGGGTACTAAATTTCGAGCGGCACGGCCCAAAGAGGGCACACCACCTGACAATCAAAAGGGCACCCCGGCACCGATGGGGGGCACGTGCCCCTGTGCCCCCCTGGCTGCGCCCCTGTAGGCATCCCCCTCGGGAATTTCTGGGAGTACGAAAAAGATGGCGTGAAGCGCTGCCGTACTTGGCACACATGATTTGATCAATTCCGCAACTTTCGCCAAAATCTTTAAGTTGAGTTATTTCAGGTCAGGTCGCCAGTGCAGGTCAAGAGCCCTCGCCTCCAAAATTTTTAGGTAGCATAATTACTTTTACGAAAAAATTCAAACTTATACTACATAATTGGCCCACCGAGCACTAAAAAGATATTTCGGGATTTTTGATATCGATGATCTTGAGTCAGATACAGATCATGGCCTCTATATTGGAAATACATGAAGAAATCAGAAATTGGATGGTATTTTTGTAGAAAAGCTGAGAATGCCTTCATATTCTCCAACTCGTAGTATCCGAGGCCCCTTTCCAGGTGCATCCTGCAATTTTTACCTGTGACCTCTCAGAGGTCATCTGGGCTAATGGCACGAAAATCATAAGAAGTCCATGATTTCTCTGAAAAGAATGTACAGTCTCAGTTATATCACGTTATAAAGGTGCTCTATTCCCTTAAAGGGAACTTGGCACGCTGGTGAATCCAGGAATTTAGCGTAACTGGAGGTATTTCTAGCCGAAAATCATGAAAACGTCTATGATTTCTCTGAAAAATGTACAGTGAGCTCGATATTTTAATTTTTAAAATGCTCCCCTAGTGTGAAAAATAAACTTCTGCCCAAGGCCTTTAACCCTATTTCCGTCAGGCTCCCGGCCACCCCTATTTCCGGCAGGGGGGGCAATATCGGCCCCCCTAAGATCTCGTAATCTAACCGGCCGATTTTGAAAATTCAAAGTGCCATAGATTCCTCTGCTGCTAAACTTTATTTTGAAAAAAGAAAATTTCAAAATTTTCATTTTTTAGGAGAAGGTCGTGCAAAATATACAATTTTTGTGTATTTTTTAGATTTTCCATAACCCTTGTCTCTGTTGTACGATTTTCACAAAACTAGTTCAGATTTACAAATAATTGACCCAAAATTTTCATATACGCGAGTTACGCAAAAATTCGAAATTCAATGGCAGTTCCAGGACCAGGACTATGAGGGGAAATATATACAACCTAAAAAGTTTTTTTACGCGGATTAGAAGCCGTCATATACTGCTTGGCATCTTTGACACATAAATAAATGAGAAAAAAAAGTGAAAAACTCATCAGGGGCGGATGCAGTAAGGTAAAACAGTGGGGTAAAATGCATACCAACAATATGCGAATGGTATGCATGAGTATATTAGTCCCTTGACTAGTTGAAATTTAATTTCTGATAATTTTTACCCTCCCATGGCAACTCTGGGAAAGGGGGTGACATAGGCGGATCAAGGACTCGTCGTGGGGGGTGGGGGGTGATTGGAAACACATTTTCAATATACAACGATATTGAGTCGCGGCGGTGATACTGGCTGGGAATATACATTTTGAAAATGTGTAGTGACTGGACACGCCTCTGGTAATCTAGAATTGGGTTATAACTATTTTGAATTTTCATATACCCAATTGTATTCGCCCTGGCACGGCTGTAAGCAGTCTTCTCACTTACTAACGTTTAGTCCTTCTTGATTACATTCCCCCCATTTTGAACTGCTGTAACCGCCCCTGATGAATACAAATAGTGACAATTGTGAATGCACTATCATCTCACATAAAAAATGATATAATAAAACCATATAACTGGTATCAGGATCAGCAGAGACGGCTTTCTTTTACAAAAAACCCATCGCATACGATAATACTTGGTTTGTGGATAGAACCTCCCCAAAAAACCAGCCATAGCTCCGCCCCTGGTAAATATATAATCTTGAAAATTTCAGAAAAACTGCCTGTACTAGTTTTAGGAAAAGTCAGGAAGTTTCAAAGTTCTATCGCAAGCCGTTTCGGAGATATTCTCGAAAAACCTGAAGGGGGGCAATATTAGCCCCCCTGCCGGAAATAGGGTTAACCCTCGCCCCACCGGGGGGCCATCGATGGCCCCCCTAAGGTTTTTCCGGGATAGCAGAAAAACGACGGGGCGCAGCACCGCGGTTGAGAGCTCTACCTCTCACTGCATTATTTTACCATCATCACTGAAATTTTTTACCCCGGGTCACCCAAGGTCAGGTCACCAGACGAGGTCAACCAAGGTCACCTCACTTCACCTTTAGAGCTCTGTAAGAGCTACATTTCAAAGTCGATCAATTTGAAACTTCCTACACTTCATAACCTCTCCAGGGTCTACAAGGTGTATATCCGGGATTTTTTCGATTTCGTGCCCTGAGGTCAGGTCACGAGGCGACCTCTCCCATTGGAAAAGCATGGGAAAAGTTGTTTCATGATATAAAAGCCACAAAAATGATTGCAAATACTCAGACTGCTTAGAACAACGTTTTTGGACACCCTTTCACGGATCCCAGGGGTCATATTTGCCCTTTGACTTTTCCAAGGTCATCCAAGGTCACCAGAGGTCAAAAACAGTATTTTGACAATAACTTTTGACCTAATTAAGCTAGAGCGGTGAAACAAACATCATCGTGTTTGTCTTGTCACTGGCTTTCATTTGATATACGGCAAGGTCACTTTTTGACCTTTCGTGACCTCAGGTCATATTAGGTCACGAGGTGACCTCTGGAGGTCAAACCACTGGCGGGAGGTTTTTACGTTCCACATAGCGGAAAAAGTACTGGCAATTTGCTATCAAATGTACTTTACCAGGCCTCAATAGCTCTAATGACATAAGAGTTATGCCCAGTTTGCTTAATCATTGCATATTTGAGTGAAAATAGCCGATCTTGACCTAATTTGACCTCTGGAGGTCAAACCATTGACCTGAGCACTAAAACATGCGAAGTAATTTCTTACTGAATTCACGCGAGCTTTCTATTGCACTTTGCAGATTTGCGCTAACGCCCATATTCTCGGAGTTAGAGGGGGGCATCGATGGCCCCCCGTGGGGCGAAGGTGGCGCCGGACCCCCGGTGGGGCGCGGGTTAAATGTGGAGGTAGAACGCTCCCCTCTCAAAAAATGGCAACCTCTGTTTCTAGAAACTTTTACGTTTGTGACGTCAGCAGTTGCTCTCAAGGTAAAGCCGCCCATTCATTCAATGAGATTCGACTACGGATCGAGGAGTGTTTTACGGTTTCAAGATGCATCTGGCGAGGGGTAGACCCAAGATTTATTACCCCACGTCCACAAAAACAGTATTATTGCCCCTAGCACTCAGCTTATCTCCTGATAGCCCCGTCTTCTACAATGCTCAGCGACAATGCGTTGCTAAGCAACTCTAGGCGATCGCTGACGTCATCACCACGGTGAATGCCAGATTTGAGGTCGCCATTTTTGGCATAGGCTAAAAAGCCGGAGCGCAACCCCCTGCTTCTGCCTGTGGATGACGTAATTATCTGGCAATTACTACCATTTTCAATAGGGTTCAAGACTTCAATTGGCCGGTGACCAGAGATGGCCTACGCTACGTTACATTACCGAATTATGCTACGTTACGTTTCGATTTTGGCCAAAACTGCTCTACGGAATTACACTACGTTATATTTCATCGACTACAGAATTACGGTACTTTAGCTATGGCTACGGTAAAAATATATCGTACTACGATATCAAAATTTTGTTCACACATTCATACTTTAACCCTCGCCCCGATGGGGGGTGTTTAAACACATCCCTCGGGTTTCACGGGTGGCAGGAAAAAACGGCTGCGCGAAGCCTGCCATAGTTAGCACACCTTATCTTTGATCAATTCCGCAGCTTTCCCCAAGAAAATCAAGATTGGGTCTTCTCAGGTCAGGTCACCAGTGCAGGTTAAGTGGCTTCATCTCCAAAAATGTTTAAGGCGTCATAAGTAATAAAGGGGTGAATCTATCGGATTAAAACTGATACCACATAATGGGCCTATCGAGTATTACAATATATATTCCGGGATTTTTCTTATCGATGGCCTAAGGTCAGGTACGGAGCATGACCTCTCCGTTAGAAATGCATGGGAAAAACAGAAATTTTGTTGTATTTGTGTAGATAAAGCTGAGAATACCTTCATATTTCCCAAATCGTAGTATCCTGGGCTCCTTCCTAGGTTCCTGTTGCAATGTTTTATTTTTGACCTTTGAGAGGTCATCTGGGCTTTCCAAGCAGATTTTCAGACTTGGATCAATAACTTTGGAGGAAATGGCGATAAAGCTTTTATTTTGATACCATTGTGGTGAGATTGCTACTACGAATTGATTGATGTGCATATTGACTAGGTTAGATTAGATAGTGACTTTGACCTGACCTGATGTGTGACCTTATGACCTGATGTGTGTGACCTGACATGTGTATGTATGTATGTATGTATATTTCAACAAGCATTCACACATTCATAAACAAAAACAGGCAATTGGTGAAAAGCACCTAAATGCTTAAAAGAATCACCGCTTGCACGAAAAAAGGCGAAACATCGAAACCACCGCCGAGTCGTCGGCCACCCGCACTCGCAGCCATCATTCCAAAAAAAAATCGTCTCTCCAGCAAAGCCCCCGACCGCCGCCGCCACCGCCACCATACTAGGCAAACCGCATGGTTCTACTTATGAACTTTTGAACGCTGCGTGCCACTCGTTTTTGTTTCTTTTTCCGTGAGGTTTGAATCGTGCAATATTACCCCAAGTTAGATTGATCGGTTTAATAAACTAAAGTTGACTTCGACAATGTTTGAAAATGATTGAAACAGAACAGCTCTTTCAATTGCATAACAGTGGTTGACAGATATTAAAGGAATAGGCACCTTGGTCCAATCCTGGAATTTAGTGTAATTAGGCGTACTTTAGTAAAAAATAATGACACCACTCATGATTTCTCTGAAAATGTACAATAAGCTCAATATTTGGTTTTTAAAAATACTCCTCTAGAAAAGAAATAAATATCAGACTGTGGATGATGTCACGATCTGGTAACCACTGCCTTACTTGAAACACTTCAAGGGCTTCGATTGGCTGATGCTCATCGTGACGTCAGCATATGTCGTCACACCAGTAGCTCACAACAATGCCGCCGGCGACGGGGGCTGGGTGGGGCTGGTGTCAGGTAGGTTCTAGCTTTTTTCTACGGAAATATCGAGTTCCAAGACAAATGAAATATGGAGTACCGGGTTTTCCGACCTGCTTTACAACTTGGCTATCTCAGTTAAAATCACGTTGTGAAGGTGCCTCATTCCCTTTAACACTTAAACCAACACAGCAGGCAGATGAACGCGTTTCGACAAAGTTGTCTTCAGCATCTATGGTAGGAGGGATGGATTCAGCATCCCTCCTACCATAGATGCTGAAGAAGACAATTTTGTCGAAACGCGTTCATCTGCCTGCTGTGTTGGTTTAAGTGTTAAGCTCTTTCAATGTTATACGCCGGACAAGACAACAAGAAATGAGGAACGTTTTCATTGACGTGATTACATTTTTCGCACACAGGAGAGTCGGATAATTGAATTTTGAACTGATGTGAATTTAGATTACTCACACCTACCCTTAAGACCATTAAAAGTGCGTTACCCCTTTTTGAGCCAAATTCGTAATAAGCTGGTGGTTTGGGGGATCCGAAAGTTCTGTTGATTTCTTGCTTGAAATGCTTCCTTGATTGGGCACTTCGAATATCCTGTGGGAGAGAATTCCACAGTTTGGTGGTCGAAAGGAAGTGTGTGATTAATGGTTTGGAATTCTTGTCACCAGTTGAAAAAAATCATAAATCGAGATCAACCGACTTCTAATTTTTACCGGCCCAATAATGTGTCCGTGATTTACATTATCCACCAAAAGGTCCTGATCTTAATTGACAACGATTTGATGCATTTCTCGTGAAATTGTTTTAAGTTTGTAATTTTAAAGTAATGGGTTGGTCATTACTTTTACAAATATTATCAAGTTCTATTTCAAATTTCGAATTAAAGCAAATCCTTCTCAAGAATCCGTAGTACCGTGATCGAGATCACGGAGAAAGTAGGTATATACCTACATTTATGACGCAACTTTTTTCATAGTACGCTACGATACGCTAAATTGGGGCGACGTACTCTACAGAATTCGCCTAGCTACGCTTCATCTAATTTCCAGAGCTATACGGCTACGGAAAAATAATTTCGTAACATGGCGTAGGCCGTCTCTGCTGATGACTCACCGTGACGTCAGCGTTATCGTCACACCAACAGCTGACAACTGTGGCCGTCTGGCTGAGGTACATGTGGGGTACATTTCAGGTAGGCTTTTAGCTTTTCTCCACGGAAATTTTGAGATTCAAGGCAAATTATGTATTGAGAACCGGGTTTTCCGGCATGCTTTACAACTTGGCTATCTCAGTTAAAATCACGTTATAAAGGTGTCACATTCCCTTAAGGCAGATTTTCATATTTGGGCCAAATACTTTGCAGGAAATGACGATAAAGCTTTTATCTTGATGCCATTACTTTTTGATTGTTATTGCAAGTCGATTGATGTGTATCTACAGTTTCTTACAAACATAGGCGAAGGAACTTTTTCCATGTTGGGGGGGAAGTTGTCACCGCTGGTGGGGTAAAATATGATTCGGCCCATCACTTGATTTATTAACGTAAAAGGTCCAGAATCAGGTCAAAGTTGGCAGGGGGCATTGCCCCCCAGTCCGAAAGTTGATGGGAAGCCGCCCCCTGCCCTCCCCCAGTTCTTGCGCCTATGCTTACAAGAGGATGCGAGTTGATGACGCCATACAACCCTAGCAGTTGTTTGGTGGGCAAACCTCAATAATTACATTTTCAAGTGATTATAACCCTTGCCCTGGGAGTTATGCAGCTATTCGGACTTTCCGGGTAGCCGGAAAAAAGCGGCGAGGAACGCCGTTGTTTGTGCTTTGTGCATCCTTGATTGTTAGCGCAATGTTTTCCTTATTTCAGGTCTGTGTCATTTCAGGTTTAGCCACCAGACCGGGTCAAGCGACCTCACCTCCAAAATTGTGTGAAACGGTGCCAGTGAGAACACGTTTAATCGATCGATCTGGTATTCTGATCACACTATAAGCCTAAAAAGGAACACAAGTTTTAAATTCGGAATTCATATGTGTAGAAATATCCAGAACATTGGAGGGGGCAAGGTGCATTTTGAAGTCGTTTATTTCCTGTCAATGTCATAGGGTTAATGGTTAAGATATTAAAATATTGGGGGCATGACCCCTTCCAGTCTTCCGACGCCTGTGACATAATTTGTTATATCAATGAACTATGGTCAGATACTCGTCATGACCTCTTCATTGGGAATATATGAAAAATGGGTATTGCCAAAATATTACTCTTTATTGGGAGATGCGACTAAAAATGGTATCTTCCCAAGATTGTGGCATCTTACGCCGCTGCCGAGAGCCAAGTTGGAATTTTTGCTGTGACCTCCAGAGATCATCTGGAGGAAGTTCACATAGAGGAAAGGATGGTAGGACAGGCATGTCAGGTAAGACGGGCCCAGGCTCTGTGGTCCAAACCAGAAATGGTATAAATGTTCCATTGCTTTCATTATTGCGCCCTGGGGTGCCTTATCATGAGCCAAAAACACCAATTCCTAACCTTTGTTATTTTTCCAAAATTTCAGGAAAACAAAATTGGTAGTTCATCCTATCCTTGTTAGCAGTTTTGTTTTTAGCGTTCTGTCAGCGTCTGATTCTATTTTGAAAGCCAAATATTCCAACTCTGTCACGGGGTGGCGTTAATATGTACAATGTGATTGAAATTTTATATTACCCCAACATGGTGATCGCCAGGAACGGAATTTGTTAGCAATTTAATATTGCTTATATTAATATAATAATAATAATATTATTATAATAATAATATTATTATATACATGGGCAGTTTCAATTTTTTCTGCTCCACATGGTAAGGTTTTTGTAAAACATTTCTACCAGATGATAAATCATTTTCAAAGGCCCGTCTTACCCCACCTGGTACAGTAAGACGGGCTTTGCAGCTTTCTACGGTAAACGCTGCTGCTCCTTGGAATGTGCACGCATTCTAGAATGTTTAGGCGACTACTTCTTGTAGTACAATCGACGCGCAGCTTCCTCTGACACAGTACGGAGGGCACTCAAAAGACCTTCAATGCTACAAAACGGTGTGTCAGGAAAATGTGCAGCATACGGGTTCGATTACTTAAAAGAAAAAGCATGGTTTAATGGCTTGGCTTTGTCTGTTCTGTCAGAAAATCTATATCTCATACAATGATATAAACGGATACGAAGGAGAGAAGATAACATTACAGGTAAGGCTCTCCAGAAAAATATGGGAGTGTTCTCAACAGAGCGAATATTCCCTGGCGCGAATTCAGTGTAGGAGACCCCCGCATATAACGAGTCCTCTCTTTCCCAAAGTTCCAAAATTCCAGTAGGACACGTTTCAGAATGAGTCTATCGCCGATAATGAGGGCACTCTATCGCGACACGACTAAGCGATAGGCGTCCGTAGCCTGGGCGTGTCCCAATTGCAATCTACAAAGCGTGATCCCGGCCTTTTTGCAGCCTGTGTTGCTGCCGCTGGATGGCCACGATCCTAACCGGGGCTTTGGCTCCCTGAGTTTCTTGCTCCTAAGGTTCACTGGGCCTCCTTATTCCGACGCTAATGATTACTTACGTCCGAGCCTATAAGTATAATATAGAACAGCTTGCTAGCTTGTAAAGTAATACTTTTTAGTTGTCGCGATTTTGTCATGTTGCCGAGCCGCATGTGTGCTGCACACACGTCCCTGGCCAGAAAAACAACAGCAAAGTCGCATCTACTCTGCCCTGAAAGTTACCTTTTATTTTTTACTCGAACTGCTCAGTGCTTCCGATGAATCGACGTTTTTGGTTTCGAGCCCCTCCTAGGCACTTCGATTGGCCCAGTGCTACAAAATTTCAGATTATAATGGAAAATCAGCCACACTTTTCGTCTAGGTATGAGATGAGAGCTGGAAGGAATCGTACTCGAAGACATGATTCAAGAAACGAAAAGGAGAGCTATCAAGAAGATATTTTTATCAAAGAACAAGAAATGCATACGTAGCCAGGGGGGGCAGAGACAGCCGCCCTCGAGGGAAGGGCCCGAAGACACGAGCGGCGCAAACGCGGCTCGCCTCACTATGCTCTGTGGCCAAATTTGGCATTTTATACCAGACAGGGCCCTCTGAGCTCTTCAGCGTTCTATTCTGTAACAAGCAGGGCCCTTTACCCATCAGGGCCCTTTTGGCGCTGTCGCAGGGGCCCTTTCGGGGCGCCGCCCCTCCTGAACGAAATCCGGCTCCGCCCCTAAGGAATGTGTCTGATCCTTAGAACCAAGCAGCGCTAGAAGTTATGGTATACCAAAATAACTGGCAAGATAGCTAAGAAATTTAAGATAAGTCATGTAGAGTAAGCTGCCAGCTGCATATCCTTCATTTGATATCTTGCTTGTTCAAAAACAACTTGGCCAGCAGTGAAGGTTTTCACCGCGGAATTTAACATAAATTCGTTGCCACTACAATTCCAGCCTGGAGACCACTGAACGGAGTAAAAGAAGCGCTTGGAAGGGGCTGCTTTCCGCTCACGATACGCTTACTTATCTCTAGCTGCATGGTTTTGGAAAAATTAGAGGAGGATCTGTTGGGTATATCAAATCCTTCACGGTATTTATATTCCATTCAAAATCCCACAAAGGTGGTTTATGCCCTGGAGTTTAAAAAAATGCCAGCCTCTTCACAACGGTGAAGATTTTCATTTCATTTCATTTCATTTCATTTCATTTCATTTCATTTCGGTGAAGATTTTGCACAACATACATTATTATAGGGAGGTGTTTCCAAGGAAAAGTGTTTCTAAGATATTGATGGCAGTGGTTTTCCGCAACAATACCTACTGAGAAGAAAACAACGAGCCGAAACGTCGTGTGTTAATAGCTGTCTATTTCAGCATGTCATTTCCTGCTCTACATTTAAGTCCAAACTAACTTTTTAATAAGATTAGTAAAACATCTGTTACCACACAAAGCCTCGTCAGAGTGTAAACCCCGACCGGTTTCGGGAGCATACCGCCCCCGTTTCAAAGGGAGAATACTCTATTACATGAACCTTACCATACGAAAACATGAAAACAGTACACTCTGAAATAACAGTATTAGCCGTGAAGATGACGAAGCATTCTATGATTATTAGTTCTGAACACGTGTTATTTTTCACTAAAGTCTCTTGTTTTGCTGGCGTTTCAAGAAGTCAAAAAATCCAGGGAAATTTTTGAAATTCGTGTTTTTGTATGGTTAGGTTCATGTAATAGTGTTATCACCCTTGAAAACGGGGGCGGGATGCTTCCGAAACCGGTCAGGTTTTACACTCTGACGAGGCTTTGTGTAGTAAAAAATTTTGTACTAATCTTATATTTGTACACCGGATTAATTTGTGATAATTGTACACCGGACACTTAGCTGCTTAAGACTATATGCCTTGTCAACGACGGCCAAATTTTAACGCCTAACATTTTCAGTGACCACGCTCCGGCCAACCGTAGTTGGAATCGTGAAAAAATCTATCAATATGAAACTTTATTTGCGGAAGCACAGACCAAGCGCCGCTTCCCCATTATCCTCACCGATTTAAAGCAGAGGGGGCAGCGGTGCCCCCTGTTCGTCTGAGGGGGAGCACAGTGCCCCGGTGACCCCCCCTCTCCGTTCCACCGCCAATGTCACTTCTGCTGCGTTGTTTTCTTCATCACATCCTTGGGTCTATCATTCACCAATAGTCACTGTATGGTGAAAACGACGCAATCAATGCCAGTAGCTTCTTGAGACCCGAAGTTCGAACCTTTTTGGCGACGGCCAAATCACGCCCTGTGCCGGCGCATTCGTTCCAATAAAGATTGTGCTGAGCCTGCAACTTACACAGCGCCGAGGATGGTGGGATGTAACTAATAAAACTGCAACAAGTGCCAATGTAGTTTTCTATTAGAATATTTAACTTGTACAAAACCCTGTAAAAAGGGCCAGCAGCGCCGGGATAAGACCCCACAACCCGTGGAGGCTGGCGTCTCAACCATTGCCCTGACGGAAGGGGTCCATTTGGACGATGGAAGTCCTCTAGTCGTTTTCCACGATGGTAGACAAACGGTTCGGCTTAGAGCAATGCCATCCAATGTGTGTGAACTTATTTTACTTTTACACATTTTGAGAAATTTTCTAGGCTGGGTCATTTCAGTTCATGGAGGTATGAGGTCATTCTCAAATGCTTTCACGGTATTTTCGCCGTCCTTTTCGCTGCTCTTGATCTAGGAATACCAATGTGGCTTGAACTGGGTGCTTACACAGGCTCCAAGCTTCAATGCACTTGCTTTGATGACCCTGAACCTCTTAAGCATAACCAAAGGGAAAGTGACCTCAGGTAACCTCATCTGACCCAGGCGATGCCATGTCAATATGACTGGTCGTGTGATGAGAAAATAGCCGGTATTTGAGCCTCTATGTCTTGGCAAGTGTCTAGCACTTACCTATGTGGCTTTTATATGTCTGATCGTCACGAGGTTAAGCGAGGTCATGACCTAGGATGGTCTAATTTCATAAAAACATGGAATCATTTATAATAAGCTGCCAAGCTGCCATACCTTAGACTGTTTGGTGGAAAAAGTTATGAGGTCATCCGTTATGTCACAGGTCAAACAAGACCACCAACCTTTAGTGACCTTTACCAGTATGATATAACATGCATATTTGCCAATGCTGTTATCATTTGCTATGCATTTGTTAGTGTTGGCTTATGTTTCTAGCAAGACCTTTGGCCAAATTATCGGGATGAAGATTGCCTGGCTTAATAACTTTGACCTTCCAAGGTCATCCAAGGTCAGTCACCTAGAATTACCCTGTTCGGCATGCAACAGTAGGGGAAAGAGGGGGGTCAGGGGCACCGTGGGTAAGACGGACACCCCCTGTTTGGGATGAACTGACAGCGCCGCGACCGGGAAAAGCGTGTAATACGCTTCCTTTTAGGGCGCGTCGGTCGCAGAGCAACGTTGGGTCCGGTAAGCTCTCTAGGTTTTATACAATTTTCATTGAAGTAAAAACTGCAACTCATGTGTTATTTTCACAATCGAATTCGTAAGATCATTGCATGGATGTTTCTATAGATACATTATTGGTATTACGTAATATGGCTCTTCAAGATGTTACATTTTTTCACCGCAGTCGCTGACTGTGTAATCGCAATGGCATCCAATTCATGTCCAAGTTTGTCTAAGAAGAGCAAAATGGGGTAAGACGGACACCACGTGTGGGGCAAGATGGACATGGTGTCCATGTTATCCCACACAAGAGTATATTTAATTTTATATTTATTTATTATTTTTATTTATTCATGATATAAGCTTAAATAAATAAGTTTATCAAGGGCTTTGGGGTCCAGCAATACACCTGAGCGGAGGTGGTTTTGGCTGATGGTTCGGGGGGGACACAGGGCCCGAAATGCTGGAGAACATATCATAAAATTTGGGGGTCATCCTGGGTCAGGTGTACCCCTCGATCCCCAGCGCCCCCTGAAATGGTCACGGTGCCCCTGAGAGATTGATGGGCCCCCTAAAGTGTCGCTTCCAGCCCCTCCCCTCAGGAGCGGGGGAGGAGCGCTCTTAGCCCTGCGAGAGGATTTGCCGCCCACTTAATAGGTTTTGCGTTCCAAAAGTGGCACCTTTGGCAGGCGCGAACCCAGGATTTTTATTTGGGGGAGGGTCACGAGATGGGGCAGCAGGCCGGTGGAGGGGGCGGGATTTTGCCACGGGGTGGGGGGCACACTTGTTCACCCAAAGGGCGGCCAATTTTCGCATCCTGGGGGAGTGAGAGCATATTGTTTTAGGGGGCGGCGTGTTGGGTGCAGGGACAGCAGTCAGTGTAGGGGGCGGCATGTTGGGTGCAGGGTCGGAAGTCAGCGTAGCATTGCCTCTAAAAGTCAGATGAAGGCTCATCCTTCCCCTCGATGGGCGCCTTCGGCGCCCCACATGGATGGAACCGGCACTTTGGAGCTAAAGCGTTTGGGAGGTCCGGGCCCGCTGCCCCCCCCCAGGGTGTGCGCCCACCCCCTGATCCGGATGGCGCCCCCCGGCAAGGTGCCGCTCCCTCTGATCGGCGATCCTGGATCAACCTATGCGCAGTTCCACGGCAGCCCTTGATACTTTAATCCTCCACCATAAAAAAAATCAGAAAAGGCATAACCCCCTTTGACCCTTTGACGGAAAAGATGAAAAATGCCTCCTTCCCGCGGCGGACGACAGTCGCCTAGTGGGTGGATGCAGATGTAAATCTTTTAAGGCCTGGTTCGATCACTTTGTACATCTTGTCCATCTTTCCCCATGGGGTGACCATGTTACCCCACTATGTGGGGCGAAATGGACTTTTGCTACTTTTTCCCCACTTTACGCACATTTTAATAGGATAATTTCAGACACATAGCTACTTGCACAGTTGTAGAAAAATGTCTGAAGTATCTCTACAGCAAAATGGGAACGAAACAAGCTCATTAAGTCTTCGAAAGCTCACACCATCGTTACGGTGTCCGTGACCCCCACTTTCCCCTATATGATGAAACAGCCAAGCCTAGGGGCGTAGCCAAGGGGGGGCGGCAGGGACAGCCGCCCCCCCTGAGGGCCCGAAGGGCCCCCTGAGGACAAGGGCCGCGCGAAGCGCGGCTCGCCCGTACTATGCTCTGTGGCCAAATTTGAAATTTCATACCAGACAGGGCCCTTTGAAGCCCTCTTCAGCAGGGGTGTAATTTTCCCAAAATCTTTGGGGGTGCTCAGCCGGTGGGGGGCGGCACTCCATAGGGGCGGCGGCGTTGGGGGGGCGGCACCCCTTCATTGCACCAAATCTGTTATTCATCGTTGTTTTGCACCTTTTAAAGCACAGTGAACATTCAATTTTAATGTTGGGCAGGTATTCTACAGCTTTTTGCAAACGTGTTTGCTTTTTAGGTGACATCCCAAACCTACATGCACGTCTTAAAATAATCCAATCTGAGCTTTAAATCTTTCCACGATCAGGGGTGCAGCCAGAGCTTTGGTTTGGGGGGTGGGATTGGGCACACCACCTTTGAGGGGCACCCCGGGAGAGAAAGGGCACTTTTAACGTAACCTAAAAACCTGCTATATCTTAGTTAACCCGCGCGGGGCTGGGGTCTCCAGCCGAACGCGCGGGGCTGAAGGGTGTAAATTTTACCCCCCTGTTATCTCCCGAACTAATGGTTCGATTTGGAAAATTCAAACGCCAATCGAAAGATCTCATCACGAACAACTAAAAACATGTACTTAATTTAAAGTTTGAGGTCAAGGTCAAGGTCAAACTGAGGTCAGCTGTCAAAAGCGTGGTTTTTGAGGTTGCAATGCTACGGAGATCAGGCAATGGAAGCTATGAGCTTCATACTTCATGGAAATCCTTCACTTGAATGCAGCAAGGTGCTTTGAGACCGTTAGGCTGGTGGCATGACCGGGTCAGGTCAAGATGAGGTCACTAAAGGTCACCATATTTTTGTATCCAAATGTGGTCATGCGATACATGTTTTTGAGCCATTTTGCATGCAGAATTCAGCTATGATGTTCAGAGAATCATATCTGAAATACTCTGGTCTCAACTTGCACAGCCGGGGTCAAGGTAGGTCATCAGAGGTCAACTTTTTAAGTTCATACTTTTTGCCAAATGACACATGATTTTGAACCTGTTTTGTCTCAGGAACACTATAAAAGTAGTGTAAAGCGTGTACGAGGTCATCCTGGGTCATCCTGGGTCGCTATGATTCACTAAATAAAGACAGTATTGATCAGCCCTAAAAATCAGAGCGTGAGTCGCTGAGCTTTCGCAGCTCTCCAGGCTAAAGTTATAAAGCTAGAGACTCAAAATTTGTCATGCATATGCACTGTATGGTGTTTTACCAAATAAATTCCGGTTTTTGAAAAATCTTGAAAATTTTAGAAATTTTGTAACTTTTTCCAAAAAAATATTTTTAAAGAATATTTTTTCCAAAACCAAAATTTTGAAAATCCGAGATGGCCATTTTAAAGACCACAATAATGCCTATCGTTTGATGCACGAAAATTGGAAATCGGTTTAGCACTGTAGCTTCAGCAGCTCTTTAAACATTGCGCGATTTTGGTACAAAAATCGCCTGTAGTGACGTCACATTTTTGCTTATTTCTCAAAAAGTTTTCAACCGATTTTATTTTATTTGGCAGAAATGTGTAAAATTTTTGTAAGAAAAGGTACTGAAAATTTGGCGGCGCTGCGCGCCGCCGTTTTTGATATATCGCAAAAATTCGCGAGGGGGTGTAAAATTTACCCCCCAGCCCCGCGCGGGTTAATATCAACTTTTGGGTACATTTGGTCCAAGAAAAATGCAAATCGAGCATTGCCGGAGAAGGAAAACTGAACTAAAACCAGAAAAAAGAAATGTCACCGAAATTTCATGAAAATAGCCAGAATACGACTTTTGGGATAGATTTAAGGACAAATCAGCCAACTCATGCAAGTGTGTGATATCTGTCACTATGTGCAAGATAAGACATATTGGAGTCGAAAATTCATTTGTTATGCCCACTGGTTTTGTCGTGACGAGTGAGCCCTGGTTGAACGCGGATTATCCCTTGCCCAGGTACGAGCCACCTTCGCCCTGGTGGGGGGCTAAAGAAGACCCCCACGATCTCAAAAACTAAGAGAGCTAGAAAAAGCGCAAGACAGCAATCGAAAGCTCTTCAAAAATTATATCAAAAATACTTCGTCATTTTTCTCGTCAGGTCAATATCAAGGTCACCAGAGGTGAAACTAGGTCAAAATCGCTAATATGAGGTGTACTAAGAAAACTCATATATCTCAGAAACTATGATAGCCAGAAAATTTTTCTAACACTGTTCGAAAGCTCTTGAGCCGCTCTTTCATTAAAATGCCAATCATTTTCGGGTCAGGTCAAAGCCTAGGGAGCTGCAGGTCACTGAACATTGGGAACATTCTCAGGAATGTCCATAGCCACCCATGCATAAGGGAGTTTCCTTTTTCGCTAATAACTTCCAAACCAAGCAAGATACAGCCATAGTTGATGCACCATTGCAATCTTCTCGTAAATATGAATCGAATGATATATAATATTTCTATGCCAGGTTCAATTCAAAATTTGACCTGACCCAGGTCAACGGTTCAACCCAATTTGACCTGGTGTAGTCATGATGCATGTCATTTGACTCACAGTTGCCATAAAAACACTTCGGTAACAAAATAAAAGTTCTATCTTTGTTTCGTTTTTTAGATTATAGAGTAAAACACCGAAAAATGCTTATTTGACCTAAGGAGACCGTTCAAAAGTCACAAGTTAAATTTTTGGTATCAACTTCAGAAACGGGCTAAGAGAAAGTCGTAACCGATGTTTGAAGCTGATTCCGTCGATACTACTGAGAAAAACTCATTTGGTAATTTTCCCCATGTATTTACAATGGGGAGGTCATGCTCTGCACATGACCTTAAGTCACCAATATCAAAAATCCCGGAACATATGTTTTAGCTCTTGGTGGGCCCAGTATGTGGTATGAGTTTCAACTTGATCGATTGACCCTCCTTTTAGTTATGCAGTCCTAAGCATTGTTTGAGGTGAGGTCACTTCACCTGGCCTGGTGACCTGACCTGATATGACCTTGAGCTAAAATTTTCAGGAAAGATGTAAAAATGATAAAGCAACAGCCAGACTAAGTTTGGCGGCGCTGCGCACCGCGGTTTTTTGGTTGGAAAAACCAGAGGGGGTCTAAAAAGACCCCCATCCGGGCGAAGGTTAAGTTCCACGGCTCCCACAAGGGCCGTGGGCCGTGGCCGTGTAGCATAGTGGCATTAGACGAATACAATTTTTGTTGCCGGAATAATTTGGGAGATACCTTTTTAACACGTTTAAAAGTTCTATATTTTCAAAGAGCGGCGGTACCAGTTGGAGTAAAGAAAAAGTAAACAGGCTGGTAGTTTGGATGGGCATGATGTGATAGGGCTGAAAATTGTGAAAAACTAGTTCTTCATTCATTTCAATTAATTAGTAGAAATCCTGGTTCAGGGGACTGTGTTCTGAGCTCAGGGGCACATGCCTTTGTATCACTCCTCCCCAGAATCCAGCAGTATAATAAGCAATTTATTTAACCCGGGGTGCATAGGCATCACATGCCGTTTTAGCGATGACGGTTCATTCCTCGTTAGCTCCATTTTACAATGGGAGTTTGCACTGTGTCCTTATTCCCCATCTATTCAAGACCCGCTCAGGGGCCCCCTAGTGTGGATCAGAGTCCTCCAGAGCAACTGCCTCCCATTCCCCAAGTGTGCCCCCCTGGGATTAGACTAGATCCGTGACCCCCGAGGGGATGGGAGTTGGCCTTGTGTTCTTATTCTCTGTCTATTCAAGACCAGTGCAGGAGCCCCCACCCCCCAGAGCAGCTCATGCTTGGCCGGGGACTAGACTAGCTCAGTGGCCCCAAATATGGGGAGGGGGGATCATAAGATTAGCTCAATGGGCCGCAGATAGGCTCATAGGGCCTCGTACCATATTAGCTCAGGGGGCACCAGATCGATAAGCTCGGGGCCCAGATAAGCTCCTAGTCCCCAGACCAGAGCAGGGGTCTAGATCAGCTCAGGGAGCACCACATCAGCTCAGAGAGAGGACAAGGGATCAGCTCAGTGGTCTCCGATCAGCTCGGGGCACAGGTCAACTTGGAGGTACTAGATCAAGTCAGGAGTTATTTAATCAGTCCAGGAGCACTATACCAGCTCAGGGGCCTTCATAAGCCTCAGTGGGCACAACTCAGCTTAGGGCCCCAGAGCTGCTGGGGAAATTACTTAACCCGCGCCCCACCGGGGTCCAGCGCCACCTTCGCCCCACGAGGGGGCAATCGATGGCCCCCGTCTAACTCCGAAAATATGGGCGTTAGCGCAAATCTGCAAAGTGCAATAGAAAGCTCGCGTGAATTCAGTAAGAAATTATTTCACATGTTTTAGTGCTCAGATCAATGGTTTGACCTCCAGAGGTCAAATTAGGTCAAGATCGGCTATTTTCACTCAAATATGCAATGCTTAAGCAAACTGGGCATAACCCTTATGCCATCAGAGCTTTGAGGTCTGGTAAAGTACATTTGATAGGAAATTGTCAGTACTTTTTCCGCTATGTGAAACGTAAGGACCTCCCACCAGTGGTTTGACCTCCAGAGGTCACCTCGTGACCTAAGATGACCTGAGGTCACGAAAGGTCAGAAAGTGACCTCGCCGTATATCAAATGAAAGCCAATGACGAGAAAAACACGCTGGTGTTTGTTTCAGCGCTCTAGCTTATACAGGTCAAAAGTTATTGTCAAAATACTGTTTTTGACCCCTGGTGACCTTAAATGATCTTGGAGAGGTCAAAGGGCAAATATAGCCCCTTGAATCCGTAAAAGGGTGTCCAAGAACGCTTTTCTGATCAGGCTGAACATTTTAAATTGCTTTTGTGACTTTTAGACCATAAGACAGCTTTTCCCCATGCTTTTTCAATAGGAGAGGTCACCTCGTGACCTGACCTCAGGGCACGAAATCGAAAAATCCCGGATATACACCTTGTAGACCCTGGAGGGGCCATAAAGTGTAGGAAGTTTCAAATCGATCGACTTCGAAATGTAGCTCTTACAGAACTCTAAAGTTGAAGTGAGGTGACCTTGGTTGACCTCGTCTGGTGACCTGACCTTGGGTGACCCGGTGTAAAAAATTTTAAGGGATGGTGGCAAAATAATGCAGTGAGAGCTAGAGCCCTCAACCGCGGTGCTGTGCCTCTTCGTTTTTCTACTATCCCGGAAAAACCTTAGGGGGGCCATCGATGGCTTCCCCGGTGGGGCGAGGGTTAATCAACTCAGGAGGCTCAGATCAGCTTAAAAAGCACTAGATTGGCTCAGTGGGCGCCAAACTAGCTCAGGAGGCACTAGATGAGCTCAGAGGGCATGATATGGGCTCAGGAGGCAAAATGTGGGCTCAGGAGGCACCAGATCGACTCAGGGGAAAACATATCTGCTCAGGGGGAACCAGATTGATAAGCCCGGGAGCCCAGATCAGCTCCTAGCCCCCAGACCAAAGTAGGGGCATAGATCAGCTCAAAGAACACGAGAGCAGCTCAGGGTGCACCAGACCAGCTCAGGGGGCACCAGATCATCTTAGGAGAAATCAATAACCAGCTCAGGGGGTACCTGATCAGCTCAAGAGGCACTAAAACAGCTAATAGGGCACCAGGCGAGCTCGGAGGTATCATAGTAACTCAGAGAGCATTAGCTAGGTTCAAGAGGCACAATTATTTGCTCAAGGGGCACTAGATTTACTCAACGGGCACCAGATCAGCTTAGAGGGCACACGATCAGCTCAAGTGTCCAAGACCAGCTCAGTGGGCACCAGATGAGCTCAAGGGGCACCAGATTAGCTCCGCCCGTACGATTATTGGCGACGATGAGGCATTAGCTGGTCACGTATTACGTACTCTCCCGGGTGCTTGGAAAGGCGTCAGAATGCCCTAGCTGACCAAAAAGGTACTAAATTGTAAAAGAATAGTTTTAATCACTAAATGATCTAATTGCATCTAGGTTCGACGGCGTAGGGCAATCAATTTTGAGCCGCACAGCCCAAACGGGGTACACTGCCTAGCGATCAAAGATTTTGTTTGTTTTGTTCTCAAACATTGGCAGGGGAATAGAAGAACACTTTCAAAGTTGATGAGGTCACCATCCATCAACTGTTGCAAAAAGAATATTGACATTCTGAAAAACATAACTGGTTATGGAGGAACCTCTTGCAATTGAGCTTTTAGTGCCTTCCCAGCTATGATTTTGTTTTGTTTTGTTGAGTTGGTGGTTGTAGATAAAGTCCTAATAAGTCACAAATAATACCAAGTCAGACATATGCTCAGGTGGAGCAAAGCAAGGTGGCGGGGATGAGATGCCTTAGTGTACAGCACCCTTGTCTTCTAAGCCACTGATCCCGCGTGAAACCCCTTAATTACAGTGCCGAAGCACGCTTATGACATCACCCGGTTATAAAATAAAGGATTGAAAGCAGCGGCGGATCCAGGACTTCATTTCGGAGGGGGCTAGGGCCTTTGCCTCAGATCAGCCTCCGCTTATGTATTAACTATAGGCACTCGTAAATTTCGGGGGGAGGGGGCTTGAGCCATCGTAGCTCCCTTATATCTGCCACTGGCTGAGAACATGCTCCTGTCTCGAAGGGCACTCACACTGACAAGGTCTCGTCGAAAGTGCCATACTTTGCACACACTGAAAAAAGTACGCCAGAAAGCGGATTTTATCTACGGTGCCAAAATCCACTCTTCTTTCGGCGAATATTTTACACCCGATATCAACGCAAAATGACATGAAACAGGAATAATAAAACCCCAACCCGTGGGTCGTGAAAATATCAACTAACAAAAAGTACACCATTTTCAGGATTCTTTCTACGGTGCCAAAATCCACTCCTCTTTCCGGCATTATTCCACAACCTATTTTACACCGGTGTAATGTAAAAATGCATGTGTTTTGAGGGAATATTCCTACACCACTGGAGTAAAAAGATTATCAGACAAATCGGAACAGTGTAAACTAGAATTGGGGAAGTAAAAATAGATTAAAATGTGAAATTTCCGGCGTAGAAAAATCTTTGCAAGGTGCAGAATGAAACCGCGTTCAATATTTCATTGCTGCTGAAAAGAAACAAGGATTAAAAATAACCCAGTTTATTCTCATTAGGCACTTAAGATTAGTTTACTCTGATAACAATGATTAATATACACTTTGATGAACATACACTCCAACGGAGAGTTTAAATCACTTGTACTTATAATCACTTCCAATCATCTAAGTTCCTCTAATTAGCACTTTAATCTTGAACCATATTGAAATTGACTATCAATCACTACAATAATTTCGTTTGTCTTTGCACAGACATGGCTTAGGCTTACAACTTTCGCCATGCCATAGGATTCGCTGGTTTTGCTCCTCGCAACGTTTCCTGTTGTATTATTCATTAACACCAGACAATCACCACCCATCACCGAAGATCACTTCTTTGAGGCGCAGCACACTTTTTTGAGGGGGATCACGAATCCCCCTGAGATGGCGCCCCTTGAAATGTAGTTTTCATACCTTTGCCTTAACACGCGCATTGACGGGGGCGGGTACCCGCCCCCTCGGGTTTTTCGAAGATAGTAGAAAAACGGCGGCGCGTAGCGCCGCCGTACTTGGTATACCTTTTCCCTCATCATTTTTACAACTTCTGTGAAAATTTTAAGGTTAGGTCATCTCAGGTCAGGTCACCAGTACAGGTCAAGTGACCAGACCTAAAAAAAGTTTAAGATAGCATAAGTCGGAGCAGGGTGAACTTATCCGATTGAAACTCATATCACATAATGGCCCTACCGAGTTCTCTAACATATGTTCCGGTATTTTTGATATCGATGACCTAAGGTCAGGTACGAGGCATGACCTCTCCATTGGAAATAGATGGGAAAAATGGTTTTTACGGAATAACTCAGTAACGGATGGTGATAGAGCATTTATTTTAGCTGCTTTAGACTCGCCTGGGCTTTGCGGTTCTAATGATATGCATTTTATATAATTTGACCCTGACCTGACCTCAGGTCAGGTCAAATCCTTGATTTGACCTAGCAAGGTCAAATTATATATCATTCGATTCGGCTTGCTAAGAGGATTCGTATAGTTTAAGTCGTTTTGCTCTATCTTTACTTGTTCAGATGTAATGCCCGAAAAACTGAATTTACATGTTATCCCTATGACGGGCATGTTTTGACCTCTCGTGACCTTAAATGTGACCTGACAAAAAATGGTTCAAATGTTTTCGATGGAGAAGTGGATGGGCAGCCCAACACCGTTTACCGTTTTTCGCTACCTACCGTGGTTCTCGAGATCTTAGGGGGCGGGTACCCGCCCCCCCGTCAATGCGAAGGTGGCTCAGACCCCCGTCAATGCGCGTGTTAAGAAACGAGATTTGTTTCCTCGCAATGGGATCTGGTGGCTCCTGGCAGGTTTTGGAGCCCACAGGAAGCCGGTTTTCCCCCAAAATCGGAGCCCCTGGTCCGGATACAGTTACCCTGTGGGTCTATAGGGCTAACCCCGCCACCCCTCTCCGCTGCTGTCGGAGATGACGAGACCGGCTCCCCACCTTTGGCTTGTAATATCATCGAAAAAGCCTAATCCTAGTGGCCATAAACCCTTTATGACAGACCCTGCCCTAACCCCACCCACCGTGGATCTTGCTCCACACTTGAAGCTTTGTAGCCCTTAAGTGGCTTTAGATATATATATATATATATATATATATATATATATATATATATATAGTATATATATATTCGAATAGTTCGGCAATATGTTCTCTTTGAGGCAATGCCAGTTAAATTGTATTACTCCAAAGAAAAATATCCAAGGGCGCGAGTGCAATACAAATTAACTGTCATTGCCTCAAAGAGAATATATATATATATATACATATATATATATATATATATATATATATATATATATATATATATATATATATTTATATATATATATATATATATATATATATATATATATATATATATATATATATATATAGCCACAGGGCGTTGCCACTGGGGACCTGGGTAAGGACTGGGCCCCCTCTTTTGGAGAGAAAGTGAGAAGGACGCCAGCTCTTTTGGCCGAAAATAGCATTGAATATGCAGGGTCTAACTGATGTAGGTAGTGTTTTATCACCATCCCCTCACTCGAACATCTAGGGCGACGCCAATGGCGGGGCGGGGGCCCGGCTGCAGTCACAGGGGGCCCGGGTAAAACACAGGGGGAATGCTCTGCAATTGCTGAGAATAGGGGCTCGGCTTCGGCAGTGGGTCAGGGATAAATTCTGAGAGGTTCAGTCGCACACTCAGAGGCTCTAAGTGGACTACAAGGGACCCGGGTACGCTACATTTGAGTGGCATTTTGAAGGCAATTTGCGGGGCTGGGGTACAGCCGTAGCCGCCGGGCCCCTTTGCGGGGGGGGCAGTGGCTGTGGCGAGGGGCGTTTCTTTTCATTGCTTAAGGTGAGCCCAAGGCGAGGGCGATCGCCTTATCGCCCCCCCTCACTTGGATTCGTACCTGGTGCTGGCATTGGTGAAATGTCGTATTTTTCATCGATATGTCCGCCATATTGAACTTATGATCTGTATACTGACCTCGATTTATAAACAACGGGCAGGGGCGCAGCCAGAGCTTTGGTATGGGGGGCACACCAACTTTGAAGGGCACCCAGGGAAAAAAGGGCCCTTTTTAACGTAACCTAAAAACTTACCATATCTTTGTTTATATCATTTTTTGGGCATCTTTGGCTCAATAAAAATGCAAATAAATCATTGACGGAGAAGGAAAACTCTATTAAAACCGAAAAAGAAAAAAATCATCAAAATGTCATTGAAGTAGCCGAAACACGACTGTTTTGGATATATTTAAGGGCAACTCAGTCAACTCATGCAAGTACTTAACATCAGAGAAATCAGCGGAGCACGTGATATATGTTACCATGTGCAAGTTAAGGCATATTGGAGTCGAAAATTTATTTGTTATGCCCATTGGTTTTGTCGTAACGAGTGAGCCCTGGCTGAACGCGGATAAAGTTTCTTGCATCCCACAATCGCCGTGGGACGAGGAGTGGCATAGTGTCTTTGGAACAACAGAATTTTTGCTGCCGGAATAATGTGGGAGATACCTTTTGAACGCGCTTATTAAGTTCCACATTCTCAAGGATCGTTCCTTGGTTTGGATGGGGATGGTGGGACAGGGCTGAAAACTGTGAAAACTAGTTCTTCATTTAAATTAATTAATAGAAATCCTGGTTTAGGGGACTGTCCTCTGAACTGAGGGGCACATGCCTTTTTATCATCACTTCCCAGAATCCACCAGTATAATAAGTAATTTATATAACCAGGGGTGCCTAGGCATCACAAGCCGTTTTAGAGATTCCTCATTCCTCGTTAGCTCCGTTTTACAAGGGGAGTTTCCATCGTGTTCTTATTCCCCATCTATCCCAGGGACTAGACTAGCTCATTGGCCCCATAGATGAGGTCATCAGACTAGCTCAATGGGCCACAGATAGGCTCATAGGGCTTTAACCCGCGCCCCACCGGGGGTCCGGCGCCACCTTCGCCCCACCGGGGGGCCATCGATGGCCCCCCTCTATCTCCGAAAATATGGGCGTTAGCGCAAATCTGCAAAGTGCAATAGAAATCTCGCGTGAATTCAGTAAGAAATTACTTCGCATGTTTTAGTGCTCAGGTCAATGGTTTGACCTCCAGAGGTCAAATTAGGTCAAGATCGGCTATTTTCACTCAAATATGCAATGATTAAGCCAACTGGGCATAACTCTTATGTCATTAGAGCTATTGAGGCCTGGTAAAGTACATTTGATAGCCAATTGCCAGTACTTTTTCCGCTATGTGGAACATAAAGACCTCCCGCCAGCGGTTTGACCTCCAGAGGTCACCTCGTGACCTAATATGACCTGAGGTCACAAAAGGTCACAAAGTGACCTTGCCGTATATCAAATGAAAGCCAGTGACAAGACAAACACGATGGTGTTTGTTTCACCGCTCTAGCTCAATTAGGTCAAAAGTTATTGTCAAAATACTGTTTTTGAACTCTGGTGACCTTGGATGACCTTGGAAAAGTCAAAGGGCAAATATGACCCCTGGGATCCGTGAAAGGGTGTCCAAAAACGTTGTTCTGAGCAGTCTGAGTATTTGCAATCATTTTTGTGGCTTTTATATCATGAAATAGCTTTTCCCCATGCTTTTCCAATGGGAGAGGTCGCCTCGTGACCTGACCTCAGGGCACGAAATCGAAAAATCCCGGATATACACCTTGTAGACCCTGGAGGGGTCATGAAGTGTAGGAAGTTTCAAATCGATCGACTTTGAAATGTAGCTCTTACAGAGCTCTAAAGGTGAAGTGAGGTGACCTTGGTTGACCTCGTCTGGTGACCTGACCTTGGGTGACCCGGGGTAAAAAATTTCAGGGATGATGGGAAAATGATGCAGTGAGAGGTAGAGCCCTCAACCGCGGTGCTGCGCCTCGTCTTTTTCTGCTATCCCGGAAAAACCTTAGGGGGGCCATCGATGGCCCCCGGTGGGGCGAGGGTTAAACCAGTTCAAGAAGCCCCAGAACAGTTTAAGGCGCCAGATCACCTCAGGGGGCCTCAACCCAACATTAGGGGCTCTCACAAGCTCGGCGCCCAGACCAGCTCAGGGTACCCTCAGAACCCAGATCCGCTCTTGGGCCCCAGATAAGCTCTTGGGGCCCCAGATCAGTTCAGGGACCTCAAGTCAGATCAGGGGGCAAGATCAAGTCAGGGGCACCAAATCAGCTCAGTGATCCCTAACCAGCTAGGGGCCCAATCAGTTCAGGAGCCCCAGAGCTGCTCAGGGGACACCAGATCGCCCCATAGGGCACCATATCAGCTTCGGGGACAAACAATAAGATCAGTGGTCCCCGACCAGCTTGGGCCCCAGATCAGCTCGGGAATACCAAATCAAGTCAGGAGGCACTTAATCAGCTCAGGAACCCCATACCATCTCAGGGGCCCTCACCAGCCCCTGTGGGCCCAGCTCAGCTCAGGGCCTGGGAGCTGCTCAGGAAATCACGTAATCAACCCAGGAGGCCCGGTCAGCTTACAGGGCACCGCATTAGCCATGGAGCACCAGACTAGCTCAGAGGGAATCAGATGGGCTCAGGAGACACAATGATGACTCAGGAGGCACCAGATTGACTCAGGGGGTATTAGTTAAGTTCAGGGGGCAGTATATCTGCTCAAGGTGCACCAGATCGATCAGCTCAGGGGCAAGTTCAAGTCAGGGGCACTAAATCAGCTCAGGGATCTCTCACCAGCTTGGGGCCCAATCAGTTCAAAAGCCCCAGAGCTGTTCATCAGGGGACACCAGATGCCCATAGGGCACCAGATCAGCTTCGGGTACAAAGAATCAGATCAGTGGTCCCCGGCCATCTCGGGAATACCAGCAAAGGTGCAGAAACTTGCCAACTCGGCTACTGGAGTTTGTGACATATTTACGAAAATTGCGGTGCATATTTGTAACAAAATAGCGATCCTGACTATATGGTTATAAATAAAACCACATATTTTCGAAATACAGAATGAAGCGTGCAGCGAATATTTTAATTTAGCAGCTCTGTTCTTCAATTGCACAGCGTACCAATAGTGATACAATATTGGTACTGTGTTCAGTTTCTACTAAAACGAGGGACCCCCGCTGCAGAAAACCCGGAAACCGCTGTCACAGTTGCAAGATTTTAACATGCAGCCCAATGGTGCCCATTGTTAGTAGTTGCCAGAAAGTTGCCGTCTAGTTACCCGAAATGTGACAGTCAATTTTATCGAGAAATACATAGTTGTGGGCATATTTGAGGCATTAACGATAACGCAGATACTTTATCAAGTACTTCTCTGTCCATTCTTTCAGGTCAAATCATATTTACAGTTTGAGTCTCGTCGATTTAGCGGTCCCTATTTCTTCGAATTTAGTATTAATTATGCCTAAAAGCTACTAAGAAAAGCACTAAATGAGTGAAAAAATAAACATAGCTTGGCAGCAATTCTACTTAAACTGCGCAACAGCGACAAGACAACTTCGAAATGTTTATGTGATGTACAGCCTGCCAAAAATTTGAACAGGTGGGAAGCCGCTTATTTTGAGGGCAAATTTATTAGGTATGTCTGAGATAAGTGCAGGCTAAAACTAGCTAGAATAAATATTGGCGCCCATGGCTAATCTAAGATGAATGCAGGCTACTGTAAGACTGATGCACTTTCACATATCAAACTTGGTTTTTCATTCCTTTCCTTGCTTGTGCCTTAGTTTATTTGTGCCCTAGATTGGTTAGATAGATTTGGAGCTGGAGGAAGTTGGGAGAGCTGGCCCAGCAACAGGCTGGCAACAACAGTAATTCAGGTGAGATTTAATGATCCAATTATCATATAAATATTGTACAAATAGCAAATGTGTGCCAATGCAGTCCTCCATAAACACTCACACTGGAGAGGGGCCTGGCACTAACGTGCACTGGAGGGGGCCTAGTAGACCCCCTTCTCATCTCAGAAAATCACAGAAAATCTCAGAAAGAAAGAGACTTAAAAACGCTGGTTGGGGGTGTGTTGCTTACTACCAGTGGTAGTAAGCAACACACAGGACCTGAACTGCATGGAGTTAAAGCAGGATTTTGACTACACTGGATTTTTCTTTGCTATGGGAATTCCAATACCTCTGTACCTATTAGGCCAATAGACATAATTTTACATCTATGCAGGCTAGTTGCCTAAGAGTTTTTACTGCAAGAAGGAATGACCAGGAAGGTGATAATCGTGGGTGGGAGGCAAATTTTGAGCATTTGATGTGACTATAAAAATGCTACCTAAGGTTCACTTTACCAACACATTTCAGGTAGATCCAAATCCTATGTTGACATTGACATTTTTCCCCTTTTGTTGGTATGTGAGATAGAAGTTTAGTGGGGGGGCTGTGATCAGGGTTCCCAATTGTGTGTACCTGCATGTACGCTCCCATTAATAGATATGTTCCCAATAATAATTGTTTTCATGATAATTGCTACATTAAATCATGTGGAAATGTACCATAATTGGAAACAATTCTTCCAAAAATGGAAACTTCTTCAAAAAGGGAAATGCATGTCATTGGGGGAAACTGCGGTCAGAGTTGCCAATTATAGTTATGATCGCAATACTGAAAACAATGACCAATAATTGGAAATTTTCCTTAAAAAAACATGATCTAAAAATGAAAGCACAGTTTACTTCTTTCATGCTGTATTGGTTTGATGCTTGAACCTTGTCTGCTGCAAAAAGTAAGTGACAGTTAAAGGACATTCAGCATTTTGGAAATAGTATTCAAGTATACAATTATGATCTCCAGCTCTGTGTGACAGAGGAGGCTTACGTCGCATTGAGTTTGTGACAGCCAGCATACTTGCTGCACCTCTGAATACCAGTTCAAGTCAAGAGGCACTTAATCAGCTCAGGAGCCCCATACCATCTCAGGGGCCCTCATCAGCCTCTGTGGGCCCAGCTCAGCTCAGGACTTTAGAGCTGCTCATGAAATCACGTAAGGAGGCCCAGGTCAGCTGAAAGGGCACCAAATTAGCTCAGGGGGCACCAGACTAGCTCAGAGGGCATCAGATGGACTCAGGAGGCACCAGATCGAATCAGGGGCATTAGTGCAGCTCAGGTGGCATCAGATCGATCCGCTCGGGGGCCCAGATTAGCTCCCAGCCCCCAGGCTATGGCAGGGGCCTAAATCAGCTCAGGGAGCAACATAACAGCTCAGGAAACACAAGATGGGCTCAGGGCCCACCAAACCAGCTCAGAGGGCACCAGACCATCTAAGGAGACATTAATAATCAGCTGAGGGAGCACCTAGTCAGCTGAAGAGGCACCATATTGACTTAGGATACAGTAGATCAACTTGGGGAGGCATGAGATTAGCTCGGGGCACGAATCAGCTCCAGGGGCACTATATTAGCTATTAGGGCATCAAGCAAGCTCGGAGGCATTAGACTAACTCAGAGGGCATTATATAGGTTCAGTAGGCACAATTATTTGCTCAGTGGGGCACTCGATTTACTCAGGGGCACCAGATCAGCTTAGAGGGCAAGTAATCAGCTCAAGGGGCCAAGACCAGCTGAGAGGCCACGAGATGAGCTCAAGGGGAACCAGATTAGCTTCACCCGTACAATTATTGGCGACGATGAGGCATTAGGTGGACACCTACCAGGTGCCCATACTCTTCCCGGGTGCTTGGAAAGGCGACAGAATGCCATAGCTGACCGAAAAAGGTATTAAATTGTCCAACAAATTGCTACATGCGGTCCAGTTACATTTCGTTTCAACGGCGTAGGGCACTAAATTTCGAGCGGCACGGCCCAAATTGGGTACACCACCTGGAATCAAAAGGGCACCCCGGCAGTGATGGGGGCACGTGCCCCCTGTGCCCCCCTGGCTGCACCCCTGGACAGTAGATAAACTCCGGGAGGCATTAAATAAGCTCAGGGGGCCCAATCAGCTCAAGGGGCACTAAAACAGCCAATAGGGCACCAGGCAAGCTCGGAGGCATCAGACTAACTCAAAGAGTATTATATAGGTTCAGAAGGCTCAATTATTTTCTCAGGGGGGCACCAGATTGACTACAAGGGCACCAGATCAGCTCAGAGGGCACATGATTAGCTCCAGGGGCACCAGATGAGCTCCGCTCGTACGATTATTGGCGACGATGAGGCATTATCTGGAAACGGATTATGTGCCCATACTCTTACCGGGTGCTTGGAAAGGCGACAGAATTCCCTAGCTGACCAAAAGAGGCACTTAATTGTCAAACAATAGTTGAAATCGCTAAATGTACTCTAGTTCCATCTAGGTTCAACGGCCTAGGGCACTAAATTTCGAGCGGCATGGCCCAAACGGGGTACACCACCTGGCAATCAAAAGGGCACCCGGCACCGATGGGGGCACATGCCCCCCCTGTGCCCCCTGGCTGCGCCCCTGGACAGTAAACTCCGGGAGGCATTAAATAAGTTCAGGGGGCCCGGATCAGCCCAAGGGACACTAAAACAGCTAATAGGACACCAGGCAAGCTCGGAGGCATCAGACTAACTCAGAGAGCATTATATAGGTTCAGAAGGCACAATTATTTTCTCAGGGGGGCACCAAATTGACTACGAGGGCATCAGATCAGCTCAGGGGCATATGATCAGCTCCAGGGGCCAACACCAGCGCTCAGGGGGCACCAGATGAGCTCAAGGGGCACCAGATTAGCTCCACCCGTACGATTATTGGCGACGATGAGGCATTTTCTGGAAACAGATTATGTGCCTATACTCCTCCCGGGTGCTTGGAAAGGCGACAGAATGCCCTAACTGACCAAAAAAGGCACTTAATTGTCAAACAATAGTTTAAATCGCTAAATGCAGTCTAGTTCCATCTATAGGCTCAACGGTGTAGGGCACTAAAATTCGAGCGGCACGGCCCAAATAGGGTACACCACCTGACAATCAAAAGGGCACCCCGGCACCGATGGGGGGGCACGTGCCCCCTGTGCCCCCCTCGGCTGCGCCCCTGACCACGGGAGAAGAAAAAACAAGTTGATGACCATGATCTCTCTAGCTAAAAATACGATACAATCATATTTCCATCAAAGTACAAATATGTAGGTACAATCAATCCAAGTACAGTACAAGGATAGGCTGGACAGCAAGGGGAGAAGCGGGACAACTTGTCCCAGTTCTCCCCAACCCGCCATTTTTCAGAATTGCGATTTCAGCAAAATTAAAACCTCTTTCGTTGTTCGAAGCTGGGACAGATCGATGGAGAATGCGACACCAACTTGATTGCACCAAAATAAAGAACTTTTCGGTTGCATATTTAACAGAACATCCAATCAAGAAAACGTAAAAATTAACTTTTAAGGAGCACTCACCTCTCGCTTCCAGTACCCACCGGAAAAGGAAGTTGACGCCCTAGTGATGTGCAGCGGCACGTATAGTGCGGAAATCAGCTGAAAATTATATTTTTGGCTCACTCGTGAATTCAAAATGAGGGTGTCCCACTTCTCCTGCGTCCCAGTTCTCATCACTCTCTCCTACCTGTACGAGTCGTGATCAATCCTCTGAATGCGGAACTGCGGTGGGTAGTTCAAGCTCAGAATTGAAGCAGAAAGGAAATGGCGCGATTCCACCCACGTGTAAACTGTAGTAAAAACATTCCTTCCTCCATCATAGAAACACACCCAAACAAAAATCAGAAGAATAAATACCTTCATCTAGGGTAGTTTAATCATTCAAGAACTTGTTTTAATCTATTGGCAGGATTGTTTCACCACAGGAGAGTGAAATTATTCTTGGGGCAGTTTGTGAGTTCCATAGAAATACTCTGAGGTGATACATTTACACCTTTGCATTTTCAGTAGGAATGGAACTGCACTGTGCTAAAATGAAATAGTGATTAATTTACCACATGCGTGTAACATTACACCTTTTCTTCTAATATTAACACGCGCATTGACGGGGGCGGGTACCCGCCCCCCCTCGGGTTTTTCGGAGAGAGCAGAAAAACGGCGGCGCGTAGCGCCGCCGTACTTGGTATACCTTTTCCCTCATCATTTTTACAACTTCTGTGAAAATTTTAAGGTTAGGTCATCTCAGGTCAGGTCACCAGTACAGGTCAAGTGACCCGACCTCAAAAAAAGTTTAAGATAGCATAAGTCGGAGCAGGGTGAACTTATCCGGTTGAAACTCATATCACATAATGGCCCCACCGAGTTCTCTAACATATGTTCCGGTATTTTTTATATCGATGACCTAAGATCAGGAACGAGGCATGACCTCTCCATTGGAAATACATGGAAAAATGGTTTTTACGGAATAACTCAGTAACGAATGGTGATAGAGCATTTATTTTAGCTGCATTAGACTCGCCTGGGCTTTGCGGTTCTAATGATATGCATTTTATATAATTTGACCTTGACCTGACCTCAGGTCAGGTCAAATCCTTGATTTGACCTAGCAAGGTCAAATTATATATCATTCGATTCGGCTTGCTAAGAGGATTCATATAGTTTAAGTCGTTTTGCTCTATCTTTACTTGTTCAGATGTAATGCCCGAAAAACTGAATTTTACATGTTATCCCTATGACGGGCATGTTTTGACCTCTCGTGACCTTAAATGTGACCTGACAAAAAAATGGTTCAAATGTTTTCGATGGAGAAGTGGATGGGCAGCCCAACGCCGTTTACCGTTTTTCGCTACCTACCGTGGTTCTCGAGATCTTAGGGGGGCGGGTACCCGCCCCCCCGTCAATGCGAAGGTGGCTCAGACCCCCGTCAATGCGCGTGTTAAGCTGGATGTCGGAATATATTTACCAAGAATTCTAAACAAATTCTTGATAGTGGGGTAATTTTAGGAGCAGACAAATTGAAATTCTACGCTTGAGGTGTTGTTTTTTTCAGTGCACTAGGCATGTTGTCTGCAAAATCTATTGGATATGCCAAAAGCTGTGTCAAAAAATGAGAAGTTCAGTCTCCCAGTTCTTTTTCACTTTTTGCCAATTAAAACAAGTTGGTGGCAGACACTCCTTTTTCGAGCAAATATTCCAACCCTGGGGTTAGTTCCAGCGCCTCTTTACAAAAAAGATGAGAGTAGCTTAGAGTAAGTCGGAGCAGGCGCAAAAACCGGTGTCCGCTGAAACGATTTGGGATGAGATATCAGCTGATTACGCCTGATCAGCGCCAATATGGCGCGCGTGGCAGAGCAAAGAAACTAATCAAATTTGATTAAGGCCTCTGATGCTCATCTAATGTAGTTCAGTCAAAGTGGTATGCAGAAAAACAACGGAATCAAAACCTTTAGCTGCCCACAAACGTTGTTTCTCTCTGTAAAACAACTTATTTTAGTTTCTCAATTGAAATTCGTGCGCCACAATTGAGCCTCCTCTAACCTGCTCTGAAAAATCACCTTTCGTTTGAGAAGAGGTTGGATTAGATTTGAGATGAGTTTAGACGAGCTTTGAGGAAGTTTAAGGAGGCGCTGTACCGGGCGAGAGGAAGTTGGAGAAGCTTTGATGTTAGATCAGGTTTAAGGAGGCGCTGGAACAGGCCCCTGGTAAAACTACTTTTCACCAGTAGCAGACATCAACATAGACAGGTGGGATAAGCATAGCAGTCTCTGGCCACAGCCTGTGGTGGCAGTGTTCAGAATCTGTAGTAAGCAGCCACATCAATGACTATACCTACTGTGCAGGGTTGGCAAAATACCGGTAAAAACTAGGTTTATGCCAGTCAGTGGCATAAACTGGTAAATACCCGTATTTACCAGGAAAAGTGGCAAAAACTGGCAAGAACCTTTAAACTGACAATGACAGACCAGAAAGAAATTTAAAGGGAATGTGGCACCTTCCCAACGTGATTTTAACTGAGATAGCCGAGTTGTAAAGCAAGTCGGATCACCCGGTACTCCATATTTCATTTGTCTTGGGACTCGATATTTCCGTAGAAAAAAGCTAAAACATACCTGACACCAGCCCCCAACAACGCCCGTCGCCCGGGCGGCCATTGTTGTGAGCTGTTGGTGTGACGACCTATGCTGACGTCACGATGAGCATCAGCCAATCGAAGCCCTTGAAGCGTTTCAAGCATGGTAGTGGCTGCCAGATTGTGACATCATCCACAGGCTGATATTTATTTATTTTTCTTGAGGAGTATTTTTAAATCAAAATATTGAGCTTATTGTACATTTCTTACAGAAATCATGAGTGGTTTCATTATTTTTGGCTTAAAGTACGCCTAATTTCACTAAATTCCAGGATTCGACCAAAGTGCCACATTCCCTTTAAAGGTCAAAGAACAGCTGTAAATGTGAAGCAAATGATGGCATTGGCATGGTCTCTGGTCAAGACTGGTGTGTAAGCAGGTATTTCATTCTAGCCATCTACTCAGGCAGGTACTCGATTCTAGGCATCATCTTCTAGGCATCTTATTATAGGCAAGTACTCAGGTTGTAGGCATCATGGTTCAGAATGCTATGAATAACCAGCTTACGCCCAAAACTCTGGAAAATGTCAAAAGTGATAAATCATAATCCGTAGGTACCAGACGAACGTCACTGAAAACGTGGAAAGGTGAGATTAGAAAATCAGCCGGGTTTCAAACATTGCCAAATCCTACCTTTCTTCTTCTGTACTGACGGGCACTCGGGTTCCAATGTCTGAATATGCGTCTGCTTTGAGCCTTTGATATATTTTTGTCCAGTATCATGAATGGATGCTGATTATTCCTCTAATTTCTAAGTAAGCAGTTCGTCGATTTTGCTGACTGAGTAAACAGAACAGTGGCATTTCTGAATGGTACACTTTGAACCTTCCTCAAGTAGTTGGTGTTCAGAAACCGATAATTTAATGACGTTTGATATTCAAGTAAAGCGTTTGACTTCGTCTGTTGTAAAATTAAATTCTAAAGATGTCAAGGATCTTTAATTGCTTGCTTAACGCGGCATGCCGATTGCTTTCGAGCTCCTATGCTGCTGATTATGCGAATCTGAGGAGATAATTAGGAATGTTTGCATATCATTGAGAATTCTCTGGTCAGAATTCCTTGCCAACTATACTGGATTGGGAAAAATTGGTTGATCCCCTACCACCAACCAAGTATTTTTATGTGCTTATCATATTTCATATTATGACATGGGGAGTCCAAAATAAAAATACAGACAAGGGCCATGAAATCATTTCCTAATCATTCGCTGGGTTAAGTTACGGGCAATGTGAGTAATTTCACCGTACTTTTCTCGCCCTAGTGGGAAGATGGTGTTTGAACACCTCTCGGGTTTTTCCAACGTTGCCGGAAAACAGCGGTGCGAGGCGCCGCCGTACCTGGCATCACTTATCTTTGACCAAATATGCAACTTCCCTGAAAATGACATTTGGGGTCATCTCAGGTCAGGTCACCAGGCCAGGTCGTGACCTCAACTCATAATTTTTTTAAAATTGCAAGTCAGGATCTATCGATCTGAAACTTATCACATTATAGACCCACCGGGGATAGAAAAAATATTCCGGGATTTTGTATACCGCAGATCAAAGGTCAAATACGTGTCATGCATATCCATTGGAAATGCATGTAGAAAACGCAAGTTAGTCGAAAAATGACTCTATTTCTGAAGATACCTACGGCTTAAAAGGACTTCTTTTATTGAAAAGGTAGTATCACTCGGTTTGCTGTAATGAGAGGAATGGAATGGCGCTCGAATATTGGCTCCAAGTTAACCCAGTCAGGCGCCATATTAAAAAAGTATTCTCAAAACTTTCACTCGCTGGACTTATCATGACCTCAGTATTAACCTGAGCAAAACATGTTACTGAGATAGCATCCTCATAACTTTCCGTGGCCTATTCAGCGTTTTTTTCGTTCTTTTTTTTTGCTTCTTCTTCGAGGAGCCGAGTTCGAGAGGGTATTCAACACGCGCAGTGACGGGGGCAGGTTCCCGCCCCCATGGGTTTTCGGAGATATAACAAAAACGGCGGCGCGCAGCACTGCCATACTTGGTATACCTTGTGTCTGATCATTTTTACAACTTATTCAAAATTTTAAAGTTAGGTCATCTCAGTTCAAGTCTCCAGTACAGGCCAGGTGACTTCACCTAAAAAAGTTTAGGATAGCATAAGTCAGAACCGAAAACAATGTAGACTTATCTGATTGAAAATCGTATCACATAATGGCCCCACCATATTCTATAAAAATATTCCGGTATTTTCGATATTGATGACCTAAGGTCAGGTACGAGCCATGACCTCTCCATTGGAAATGCACGGGAAAATGTTTTAAACAGAATAACTTTGTAATAAATGGTGACATGGCTTGTTTTATCACGGCGTTAGGTTTGTATCATCCTTTCAGTTCAAATAATATGCATGTAACCTAATTTGACCTTGACCTGACCTCAGGTCAGGTCAAATTCTAGATTTGCCCTGATCTGACGTGGCAAGGTGATATTACAAATCATTCGATTCGGCTTGCTGCGAGGATTCCAATAGCCTACATTTTTTGCTCTAACTTTACCAGCTCAGATGTAATGACTGAAAACCTTTATTTACTTGTTATCTCTATGGTGGCATGTTTGACCTCTAGTGATCTAGAATATGACCTGAAATAAGGTCGATTTGTTCTGTAGAGACTTGAATGTACTATCCAACGCCGTTTACTTTTTCGCTATCAAGCGTGGTTTTTGAGATCTTAGGAGGGCGGCGGGTACCCCCTGTCAATGCGAAAGTGGCTCAGACCTCCGTCAATGCGCGTGTTAAACACCCCCCTTCCCCAAGCAGTGTCCCAGAAACTGGTTTTGCGACATGATGCCTAGTGTAAAATTCATACTGGGAAATATAGCCGCCGAGTGGAATTTTCAAGTAATATTTTGAGAGTCATGCAGAAAACAAAAAAAACTTTTACATCCCTTACCTATTTACAGTATAGGAATGCATTTTCCACGAAAATTGTTCTTAGTTCCATACTTTTGATGAGTTCATAAAAACCAGGGCTATTGAACTTGGCTGAAAAAGCACCACTTGGAAAGTGAGTGGGGAAAAAAGGAAAAAATAACACAGAATTAAATGGATCGTCCAACTTGTTCAGTTGCGGCTCCCCACCCAGCGCCCTGGGATTTGGAAGTGGGCGAAGGTGGATCTGAGGCACAATGGGGCGGTTGTTAATAATGATTGTGGGTAATTGAAACTCCTAACTGCGAAGGGAACGCTTAGAAATCAAATCACAAGATTCAATGTAAATACCTGCTTTCCTTAGCGTCTTCCTACAAATTGTCGTGTTGAATCTATCATTTTGCTTTCTTCATACAAGAGCCAGGTGATCAGGAGTTTCCTTCACGCGAACGGGAGAAACCTTATTAAAAGGACACCTTATAAACACGCGCATTGACGGAGGGGCGGGTACCCGCCCCCCTCGGGTTTTTCGGAGATAGTAGAAAAACGGCGGCGCGTAGCGCCGCCGTACTTGGTATACCTTTTCCCTCATCATTTTTACAACTTCTGTGAAAATTTTAAGGTTAGGTCATCTCAGGTCAGGTCACCAGTACAGGTCAAGTGACCCGACCTAAAAAAAGTTTAAGATAGCATAAATCAGAGGAGGGTGAACTTATCCGATTGAAACTCATATCACATAATGGCCCCACCGAGTTCTCTAAAATATGTTCCGGTATTTTTGATATCGATGACCTAAGGTCAGGTACGAGGCATGACCTCTCCATTGGAAATACATGGGAAAAATGGTTTTTACGGAATAACTCAGTAACGGATGGTGATAGAGCATTTATTTTAGCTGCATTAGACTCGCCTAGGCTTTGCAGTTCTAATGATATGCATTTTATATAATTTGACCCTGACCTGACCTCAGGTCAGGTCAAATCATTGATTTGACCTAGCAAGGTCAAATCATATATCATTCGATTTGGCTTGCTAAGAGGATTCATATAGTTCAAGTCGTTTTGCTCTATCTTTACTTGTTCAGATGTAATGGCCGAAAAACTGAATTTATATGTTATCCCTATGACGGGCATGTTTTGACCTCTTGTGACCTTAAATGTGACCTGACAAAAAAATGGTTCAAATGTTTTCGATGGAGAAGTGGATGGGCAGCCTAACGCCGTTTACCGTTTTTCGCTACCTACCGTGGTTCTCGAGATCTTAGGGGGGGCGGTTACCCGGCCCCCCGTCAATGCGAAGGTGGCTCAGACCCCCGTCAATGCGCGTGTTAAGTCCTGCTGCTGCTGCCTAACCTAACCTAACCTAACCTAACCTAACCTAACCTAACCTGACCTAACCTAACCTAACCTGACCTAACCTAACCTAACCTAACCTAACCTGACCTAACCTAACCTAACCTAACCTAACCTAACCTAACCTAACCTAACCTAACCTAAACTAACCTAACCTAACCTAACCTAACCTAACCTAACCTAACCTAAGCTAGCCTAAGCTAACCTAACCTAACCTAACCTAACCTAACCTAAGCTAACCTAAGCTAACCTAACCTAACCTAACCTAACCTAACCTAACCTAAGCTAAGCTAACCTAAGCTAACCTAACCTAACCTAACCAAACCTAACCTAACCTAACCTAACTTAAGCTAACCTAAGCTAACCTAACCTAACCTAACCTAACCTAACCTAATAATAATAATTTTTTGCGGGGAGCTTATCGACAGAGGTGCAGAAAGTATGCTGGCTGTCACAAACTCAATGCCACGTATGCCTCCTCTGTCACAAAAAGCTGGAAATGATAATTGTATACTTGAATACTATTTCCAATATGCTGAATGTCATCTACCTGTCTCTTACTTTTTGCAACAGACAAGGTTCAAGCACCAAGCCATTACTGCATGAAAGTATTAAACTGTGTTTTCCTTTTTAGATCATGTTTATGTTTTGGAAGGAAAATTTCCAATTATGGATCATTGTTTCCAGTATTGGGATCATAACTTTTATTGGCAACTCTGACTGCAGTTTCCCCCTAATGACATGCATTTCCCTTTTTGAAAAAGTTTCCATTTTTGGAAGGAGTGTTTCCAATTATGGTACATTTCCGCATGATTAAATGTGGAAATTATCATGAAAATAATTATCATTGGGAACTAATCTATGAATGGGAGCGTGCACCTACACACAATTGGGAACCCTGATCACAGCTTCCCCCAACTGAACTTCTATCTCACATATCAACAAAAGGGGCAAAAATGTCAATGTCAACATAGGATTTGGATCTACCTAAAATGTGTTGGTAAAGTGGACCTTAGGTAGCATTTTTATAGACAGATCAAATGCTTAAAATTTTCCCCCAACACCTGATTATCACCTGCCTGTTCATTCATTCTTGCAGTAAAAACTCTGAGGCAAGTACCCTGCATAGATGTAAAATTATGTCTATTGGCCTAATAGGTACCTACAGAGGTATTGGAAGTCTCATACCAAAGAAAGATCCAGTGTAGTCAAAGTCCTGCTTTAACTACATGCAGTTCAGGTCCTGTGTGTTGCTTACCACCACTTGTAGTAAGCAACACACCCCCAACCAGCGTTTTCAAAGTCTCTTTCTTTCTGAGATTTTCTGTGATTTCCTGAGATGAGAAGGGGGTCTACTAGGCCCCCCTCCAGTGCACGTTAGTGTGTGTTTTAACACTTTGTGGAGGACTGCATTGGCACACATTTGCTATCTGTACAATATTGACATGATAATTTGATCATGAAATCTCAACCTGAATTACTGTTGTTGCCAGTCTGTTGCTGGCGCCAACTCTCCCAACTTCCTCCAGCTTCAAATCTACCTAACCAATCTTGATCTAGGGCACAAATAAGGTAAGGCACAAGCAAGCTAAGGAATGAAAAACTAAGTTTGATATGTGAAAGTGCATCAGTCTCAAAGTAGCCTACATTCATCTTAGATTAGCCATGGGCAGCACTATTTATTCCAGCCAGTTTTAGCCTGCACTTATCTCAGATATACCCCAAAAATATGCCCTAAAAAGTGGCCTCCCACCTGTGTAGGGAGAGTGGGGAGAACTGGGACGCAGGAGAAGTGGGACAAGTCAATTTACGGATGCACGAGAGAGCCAAAAAGGTATTTTACCGCTGATCCCAGCACTATACGTGTCGCTGCCCATCACTAGGGTACCAACTTCCTTTTCCGGTGTATGGTGAAGGCGGGAGGTGAGTTCGCCCTAAAAAGTTAATATTTTTACGTTTTCTTGAGTGGATTTTCTGCTAAATTTGTAACCAAAGAGTAGGCTCTGTGTGTTAAATTACATCAGTGTTGTCTTCTCTATCGATCTATGCGTTCGTTTAGTAATAAAACAGCTTTCAATTCTACTGACATTAAAATTTTCACAAAATGGCGAGGTGGGGAGAACTGGGACAAGTTGTCCCACTTCTCCCCATACTGTCCCACTTCTCCCTGTTACTGTTCCGATCCTCTCTCATTAGCTCAATGCTATGTTATCCGATCAATTAGGCTAGTCTGATTAATAGTCTCATTACTATTGATAATTAACTTATTATTTTTTAGACTTATTAGTCTAATAAGTCTAATAATTAACGACCACCTGTAACTGTTCTGTATCGGTAGGCTGCAATTTTTATGTATTTTGGCGGTGTATTGTTGTTGTGCATTTGTCAGTGTGTTGCAGTGTAATTTGATGCCTGAAACACCCAATTATATTTGGTAGGAATCTAATATATGAATGAATGAATGGAAAATATCACAAATTGGTGTCGTAACTACATCCGAGAATCACTTAACCCTCGCCCCACCGGGGCCATCGATGGCCCCCTAAGGTCTTTTTCAGGATAGCCGAAAAAATTAAGCGCTGCAGCGACGCGCTTGGGGTGTCTATCTCTCACCGCATCATTTTACACCTTCCCTGAAATTTTTCCCGGGTCACACTAGGTCAGGTCACCGGGCGAGGTCAAACGAGGTCATTGGCGGATCCAGGTAAAAGTTTTGGAGGGGGCCAAAACATCGTTTTGGGGGCCCAAATCGAGAAAAAATCGCAAAAAGCATAGGATTTAAAAAAACGGCCAAAAGTCGGTCGTTTTGGGGGCCAAAAGATACTATTTGGGGCTTTGGGGGGCCATGGCCCCCTGGCCCCCCCCTGGATCCGCCAGTGAACGAGGTCGCCTTGTTTCATCTTTGGAGCTCTATAAAGCTACATTTCTTAACGGATCGTTTTGAAGCACTCTCGGGTCTACAACGTATATTTCCGGCTTTTTTCGATTTCGTGACCTGAGGTCAAGTCACGAGGTGACCTCCCCCATTAAAAAACATGGGAAAATCTGTCTACCGCGCTATAAGTCACAAAAATAATTGCAAATACCCAGTTTTCTCACTAAAACTTTCTCGGCTACCTTTTCACGAATTCCAGAGGCGATATTAGCACTTTGGCTTTTCTAAGTTCATTAGAGGTCACCAGGGATCAGAAATATATTTTTGACAATACATTTTGACCTAATCAACCTACAACGCTGAAACAAGCTCCTTGTGTTTATTAAATCCTAACACAAATGAAATTATTTAGTCCATCATTGATCCATGGTTCCTTTTGTTTCAAGAAACCGATTCCTGAGGCATAATGTGTTTCCAGACAATTTTTATCTAAGTCGAAATACTTCTTTATATGATTTCTGTCCCATTTGGTCTTTCCAGATCCTTTCCACAAATCCAACACGATGCCTCGAAAATATGTGAGAAAATCTAACATCGGAACCACGCCGCCTGCGGTAATGAAAGCTGCTGTTGAAGAAGCCATGCGCGAACCCAGCTCCGTGCGCAAAGTTGCGGAAAAATGGGACATTCCAAAATCCACGCTGGACAGGTACATCAGAAAATTCGCCAAAGACTCTTCTTCAAGCATGGAACCCGCTTACAAGCACGCTCAAATATTTACGGTAGCCCAAGAAGTGGAGCTAAAGGGCTACTTATTAAAGTGCTCTAGCATGTTCTATGGCCTTACCTTGAAGCAGACGAGAGAGCTGGCGTTTGAACTGGCGGCTGCTAATGGGGTTGCCCCACAGCAATGGGTGCAGAATAAGATAGCCGGTCAAGAATGGATGAGAGGATTCATGGAGAGACATCCAGACCTGGTGCTCAGGTCCCCGGAAGCGACCAGCCTCGCAAGATCGTCTGCATTTAACCAGCAAAACGTCAGCCAATTCTATGATGTGCTGGAGGAGGTTCTGGAAGAAACCAAGGTTACAGGTCTGCATATCTACAATCTGGATGAAACCGGATGCACTACGGTGCAAAAACCACCTAAGGTGCTTGCAAAAAAAGGAGCAAGGCAAGTGGGACAAGTAATTTCCCAGGAACGAGGTGAACTTGTAACCATGGTGGGGATTGTCTCTGCAGGTGGCCAATCTCTGCCACCTGTATTTGTCTTCCCCGAAAGCAAATGAGGGAAGGAATGATGCATGGTGCACCGGAGGGAAGCGTTGGCATTGCCAACGGTTCTGGTTGGATGAATAGTGACAGCTTCCCCACGCGTGCTGGATCACTTTGTGAAGTGCACACACTCCAGCAAACAGAATCCAACAGTGCTGATTCTGGACGACCACTGCAGCCATATCAATCTGTCTGCACTCGAGTTCGCCAAGAAAAACCGCATCAGCATCGTGACGCTACCCCCGCACACGTCACAACGCATGCAACCACTAGACCGGTCAGTCTACGGTCCCCTGAAGACGGTCTTCAACTGCGAGGCAAACAGCTGGATGCTGAAAAACCCAGGAAAAAATATCACGATCCACCACATGGCAAGCCTCATCGGAAAGGCCTGGATGAAGGCAGCCACCCCGGTGAACGTCACAGCCGGCTTCAAAGCATGTGGAATTTGGCCTCTGGACAGGAACCTCTTCTCAGAGGCCGACTTCCTACCGTCGGATGTCACTGACCATCCTGAACCAAACCCAGCCAGCACACAAGCAGTGGAGGATGTGGCTGGCCCCTCCAGTGATGACGCCGTTCAGGCTGTGGCTGGCCCCTCCAGTGATGACGCCGTTCAGGCTGTGGCTGGCCCCTCCGGTGATGACGCCGTTCAGGCTGTGGCTGGCCCCTCCGGTGATGACGCCGTTCAGGCTGTGGCTGGCCCCTCCAGTGATGACGCCGTTCAGGCTGTGGCTGGCCCCTCCGGTGACGACGCCGTTCAGGCTGTGGCTGGCCCCTCCGGTGACGACGCCGTTCAGGCTGTGGCTGGCCCCTCCGGTGACGACGCCGTTCAGGCTGTGGCTGGCCCCTCCGGTGACAACACCGTTCAGGCTGTGGCTGGCCCCTCCGGTGATGACGCCGTTCAGGCTGTGGCGGGCAGTAGCTGGTGCGTGTCACCGGAGCAGCCTAGGAAATACCCGAAGGCACCTCTGTGCAAAGACAAAAGAAAACGCAAAGGGCTAAAAGCACGTTATGCAAACTCATCTCCTGAGGTGAAACGTCTGAAAGCCGCTTTGGAAGAAAAAAGGACCGTCAAGAAAACAGGAGGTAGAAAAGTTGCTAAGAAGATTGAGTTGGGTGCAAGTGAAATCGTGTTGTCCCAGGGTGTATCCAGCTCTGTCGTAAAGTGCATTATGTGTACGATGCGATATGACATGTCGGCCGAAGACTGGATCCAATGTGTGGCATGCAGAGGATGGGCATGTGTCCCGTGCACAGATGTGAACCCCGGACAAATCACGTACCAATGTGACCTGTGCCGTTAAGTCACAGTGGTCCGGAATACTGTCAGTCTCTATCCGGGTGTTTGCACACTTTGCACAGCCTAGATAAATACTTTTGCAAGATAATCTTGAATCGTCTTGAAAACACATTTGTTTGTGGGATATTTTGCAATACACGAGTCATGTAATCGACATATTTTTGTTTTCTTTTGGTGCAGAAAATCCAGGTCCCTTCAAAGAAAAGGTAAAAAAACTTAACAAGTTAAAATACGACATACGACTCGTGAAATTATATATGTGCTATGTCCGTTCTGTATCCTACATGGAAGTCTGGAAAGGAGCATATTTTACACAACTAATTTTCAACCTGTTTAATATTTTATTCATCCATGTTGTAGGCTACTATCCCGTGGCTCGCATTTAAAATTAAAAAGGTTTGAACCAATATAGCCTCCCAATACCCTGCATGATACAGTAAGACATTTGAAAAATATACCTATTACAAGTTTTGAATACAAAACTTTCGATACATCTGAAAGGAATCACGCAAATACTTATCATAATAACACTTGAATTTTATTTTTTGGAAGCTGTCCCAACTCTCCCCCATGCGTCCCACTTCTCAACACCCCTTGTCCCAGTTCTCCCGAATGCTGTCCCAATTATCACCAACCATAGGCTTCTACAAAATCACAATTTGACAGAATTATATTCATTTTACACATTAAAGACTCCCCAATATTGATAAAGAAATGCTTCGTCTATCATCTAATGGATAGTTAGTATACCAGGAGCGAATGGCTGATTTTATACAAATTTTCAAACTTTTCATTCGTTTTATGTCCCAGTTCTCCCCACTCTCCCCTACATTTGGCAGGCTCTACATCAAATAAACATTACGAACTTGTCTTGTCGCTGTTGCGTAGTTTAGGTAGAATTGCTGCCCAGCTATGTTTATTTCTTTCACTCATTTAGTACTTTTCTTAGTAGCTTTTAGGCGTACTTAATACTAAATTCAAAGAAATAGGGACCGCTAAATCGAAGAGACTCAAACTTTAAATATTATTTAACCTGATAAAATGGACAGAGAAATACTTAATAACGTAGTTGCGTTATCTTTAATGCCTTAAATATGCCAACAATCATGTATTTCTCGTAAAAATTGACTGTCACATTTCGGGCATCTAGGCGGCAACTTTCTGGCAACTACTAACAATCGGCACCATTGGGCTGCATGTTAAAATCTGGCAACTGTGACAGCGGTTTCCGGGTTTTCTGCAGCGGGGGGTCCCTCGTTTTAGTAGAAACTGAACACAGTACCAATATTGTATCACTGATGGTACGCTGTGCAATTGAAGAACAGAGTTGCTAAATTAAATTTATCGCTACACGCTTCATTCTGTATTTCGCAAATATGCGGTTTGATTTTGAAGCATACTGTCACGATGGCTATTTTGTCACACTTATGCACCTTAATTTTCATAAATGTGTCACAAACCCCAGTAGCCGAGTTGGCAAGTTTCTGCACCTCTGCGTTATCGACGCACCAACTGCCAGGGTCATATGGCGTCGCCAACTCTTTCCCTGTTTGAAGGGTTTCTCGGGAGCCAGCTTGCTCCTTGTTCAGGGAAGCCGCCTAACCTAACCTAACCTAACCTAACCTGACCTAACCTAACCTAACCTAACCTAACCTAACCTAACCTAACCTAGCCT
>JAOTON010001896.1:0-10000 GCA_034440635.1 Lepas anatifera | reverse complement strand
TTACAGGGGGCGCGGTAGTGGAGTGGTCAGCGTAGCTGGCTTCCACGCAGCCGAACCGCGTTCAAGGCCCGGCGGCTTCCCTGAACAAGGAGCAAGCTGGCTCCCGAGAAACCCTTCCAACAGGGAAAGAGTTGGCGACGCCATATGACCCTGGCAGTTGGTGCGTCGATAAGCCCCAAAAATTAATTAAAGTCTGTTACACAATTACTGGTCTGGTTTTGTTGCACTGTCGGCATTACTCTTAAGTTAGAGGTAGCAGGATCGTTGTCGTTACGACATCCTTCTTTAATAATTCACTTTAAAAGGCGTTTTTGTGAAGCTCAAATCGAGGTCTGGCTACACAATGACAGAATTTTTTTATATTAACTACATGATTCTGATGAAGGGCTGTGCCCGAATATACAATCTTCAGTGCTTTTTACATTTGCTTTCGAGGGGATAGGCCTGTGAACACCTTATCAATTTATCATTATACTCCTCGCCGCAGCACTCCAAAACCTATCACCGTTTGAAAAAAGCTGACTGATTAAAACAAACAACCCCCCCGATCGACAATCTTGGATCCGCCTATGATCGGCGGTAACGACGAATGGCGCTCCACCGACAGTAGCGAGGAGTGGCGCTTGGATGGTCCGAGGCACCGTCGGTAACGAAGAATGGTACTCGGAGGGTCCGAGGCACCGGCAGGGAGAGAGGGGACGAATTGAGACCTTACCTCCAATGTCGAGTCTGGTTGACTGGCTCCACGGTTAGTAGAGACACTACTGGCCCTTCGTCCCCGGCGCAACCCCGACATCGTAGAGAGAGAAATGTACATAACATACATATGTTACAGCATACACTGATTTTCGGGAGGAAGGCGCTTCTCCCGAAAATCTTGCACACCGGTCCGAAAATGGAATCTGCTGTCCCTGAGCTGGGAACAGCAGTCGTGAGCCCAGGCGGCACGAATTGGAGCGAAAGTGATAAGCCAGGGGGCAGTATTCAATAGCCGAGGCGGTAGCGATGAGTTGGAGGTGTCATGGAACAGGGTGACAGTGATATTTCGAGTATATTACTGGTGGGCCACTGTCAGCAGTGATGAGCCAGGTGCTGTTTGAATCAGGACGGCAGTGATAAGTCAGGGCAAGCATGAATTAGGGTGGCAGTGATAGGCAGGAGGCGGCAGTGATTAACCAAGGCGGCATAAATCAGGGTGCTAGTAGTGAACCGGGGGCGGCATGAATCAGGGCAGCAATGCTGAGCCGGGGGGCGACGCACGTATTAGGGGTAGTCATTATGATTGGGTGTGCTCGCTCACCCCAAAGAGATAGAACATTTTACCCCTGGCTGACACTAAAACAGTAAAAGCACGGAAGCAGCAGTCTACCATTTACTCGGTTTGGAGAATTCCTCCAATAGGCAAACAGACGATTAGACGATATTTGGCTGCTGTTTGCTTTCTGGAATGGTGTTACAGATTCCTGCTGACAAAACTGTGCTGACAGCAGGACTTAAGTTTGGCTGGTTTTGGAGGGCCATGGTCTCCTCGGCAGTGATAAACCAGGGACCGCAGTGATCAGCAGGGAGGGGGAGAGAGCAGCGAGGATTCGAGGGAGGAAGTGTCTAACCAGAGCCGGCTCATAATATATGGGTTGATTAAAAAAACGGGGACTGTATTGATTAGCCAGGAGCGGCGTAAATCAGGGCAGTAGTGATTAATCAGGGCGGCAGTGATGAAACAGGGGAGACACTGATCAGCCAGTGGGCAGGAGTGATGAACCAGGGGCGGCAGTGATCAGCCGGGAGAAGGTCCACCATCATATTGGTGTTTTAGGGTACACCGATATATAGGGTCCTACGGCGCCCATAGCACTAAATCAAATACGTAAATAGGACATTTCCGCACGAGCTTCCACAAGTCAGGTGGTAAAACAGGTCAGGTTGTGAATATTGTATGAGAAGATTATATAAAAAGAAATTAATTAAATACATAAAATACAATATAAATACTGAAAAAATGACTTCAGCACTTTTACAAGACATACTAAGGTCACCGACTAGGTAAAATGAGAATTGACGTGATGTAAAAACTGAAATACTATTAGAATGAATATATGACATTAATACTAACGCGCCTCAGATATGACATGATGCTAGTGATATTCACAGAAGCATGCTCCCCCACAACGCTCACAGTCCAGATATCCCCAGGATGCTCACTGCCCCGGGGAGACGGCAGTGACGAACCAGGGGTGAGAGTGATTAGCCAAGGGCGGCAGCTATCAGTCAGGGGCGGCAGTCATCCGTCAGGGGGCGGCAGTGATCGGCCAGGGGGTAGTTATCAGTCAGGGGGAAGTTATCCGTCAGGGGGGCGGCAGTGATCAGCCAGGGGGCGGCAATATCAGTTAGGTGGCGGAAGTTATCAGCCAGGGGCGGCAGTGCTTAGGCAAGGGCGGCAGTTATCAGCCAGGGGGTGGTATTTATCAGCCAGTGGGCGGCACTTGATCAGCCAGGAGCGGCAGTGTTCAGCCAGGGGGTCGCAGTTACCAGCTAGGGAGCGGCAGTATCAGTCAGGGGACGGCAGCGATCAGCCAGGGGGCGGCAGTAATCAACCAGGGGGCGGCAGTTATCAGTCAGGGGGCGGAAGCGATCAGCCAGGGGCGGCAGTGATAAGCTAGGGGCGGCATTTAGCAGTCAGGGGGCGGTACTTATCAGTCAGGGGCGGCAGTGATCAGGCAGGGTCGGCAGTTATCAGCCAGGGGCCGGCAGTTATCAGTCAGGGGGCGGCAGTTATAAGTCAGATGACGGCGGTAATCAGCCAGGGGGCGGAATTTAATGAACCACGGGCGACAGCGATTAGCCAAGGGGGCGACTGTGACGAACCATGGGCGGCAGAGATCAGCCGGGGGCGGCAGTGTGACCAGGGGCGGCAGTGACCAGCAATCTGATCAGTGATGAGCCAAAGGCAGCAGTAATCATCCGGGGGGCAGCAGTGATTAACTGTTGGTGGCAGTGGCGGCACAAATCATGGCAGAAGTGATGAGATAGGGATGGCACTGTTCAGAGCAGCGGTGATAAGCCAGGGGCGGCACATGTATTGGGGGTGCTCAACACATGATTGGGGGGTGCTCAAATTAGGATTGGGGGTGCTCAGGCACCCCCAAAGAGATAGAAAATTACACCCCTGCTCTTCAGCACTCTATTCTGTAACAAGCAGGGCCCTTTTACCCATCAGGCCCCTTTTGGCGCTGTCGCAGGGGCCCTTTTCGGGGCACCACCCTCCCTGAGCAAAATCCTGGCTACGCCCCTGGCCAAGCCCGTTAGAAGACTTTTTACTGATAATGCAATTGACCAGGTGCTGGAGAAGGTCAAAACTCACTAGGCTATATTGGGTTCCAAATGTCAACTTTCGGCCTTTTGCAATGTTCTCTACTTTATGGAAAGTGCAGAAGATTGTAAATGCCTCAAAACACAACCCTCTACAACGTTTGGCTACCAAAACGTGGCGTTAAGTCACGGTATGGCTGTATTTCACTTGATATTTGCTTTGCCAGGACAATAAGTGACCTTTCAAGGTCATGTATTGATAAAGAGTCAAACAATTGCATGCCATCGGAAATTTCAGGTCATGGGCAACACGCCGTATTTTACCGCACCTTTCTACCTTTCTTAGTTTCCAAACGGCTATGGGGGTCCAGATGAACCCCCGCACCGGTAGGGCAATGGTGTAAAATACACCCACCCGGCAGGGCGAGGGTAAGCCAGCGCTTTATACCACTCGGCCAGGCTACAATAAGCCTTTTAGCCCCAAGCGGAGTTTAGAATACTGATAAAGCATCTACCTACCGATCAATTTCGAGATTCCGACTACCACTGGTTCTGCCAGCCGATCAAATGCCCGAGCACGATGCTTGGCCCGCCTGCGTCCGAGAAGTCAGCTCTCAACCTGCCCACCCGTGGACCGGATTTAAAGCCGCGTAGGGCTGCAGGCGGAATAGACGCGGGGTATCCCGCCCAGCCCACCCGCAGCCCACTCCTAGCCCACCTGAATTGTTTGCTGTGTAGAGGCCTCTGATGGCCAGCATGAATATTTCTATGAGCTCTGAAAAAGCCTTCTCCAGCATTGAAAGTTTTGCAGTCCCAAAGTTTCCAGCATGGCGCTGCAGGTCCTGGGCATATTTACATTTTTGAAGGGCTGGATTGATTCTCCCGAGCAATGAACCGCTTATGTGTCAAATCAGCTCTAGGACCAATAAGCGTCTTCTCAATCAGGGGTTCATAAAACCGGGACTGAAAAAGTCTTTAGCTTTTTGTCGACTGACTGATTCGAGAAAGATTCAAGTGCTCGAATCATATTGTTCAAACCGTGCTGGTATTGTACTGTATTGTAATGCTCCATAGGACATTCGCTCAGACGCTCTTGGGAACACCTGAGGGCAGCCTCAGGGCCCCCTGAGACTAACTCCTGGAGATGTCCTAGACCAACGCCCCTGATACTAAGAGTCAGGTCTCTGAGACTGACTCTCGGGGCCCTCCTTGCACCAAAACTAAAAGACCCTCTGAAAGTAATTCGGACTTCCGAGTCTAGTTCTTGGGGCCCCTAAAACTAGCTCTGGGCCCCCTGTGACCCACACTTGACTGCACTTACCAGGCTAATTCTCGGCCCCTCCCCCGAGTATCTGTCAGGGGCCTCTTATACCAAAAACTGAAGGGGCCCCGAGAATATCTCGGGGCTTCTAAGATAAGTTCTCGGCAGCACCTCTGAGACTAACTATCGGACCCCCAGATTTGGTCTCTGGGGCCCCTGAGACTGAGTCACGGGGCATCCAGGTTAGCTCTTGGGGTCCCCTGAGACTACTTCTCGCGGGGCCCCTGGGACTGACTCCCGACAGTCATTTGAGACTAAGTCTGGGGCACGCCCTGAGACAAAGACTCGGTGGGGGGGGCTGCGACTGAGTCTTTGTCGCTTCTGAGATTAGGTCTCGAGGCCCCGGATTTTCCCTCAGGAGCCTAAGGCTAACTCGGGGCCCCCCTGAGACGGACTCTCAGGCCCGTGAGACCAAAACTCAGGAGCACTTCTGGGAATTACTCTCAGAGTCTCAAGATTAGCTTTCGGGTGCTCATCATCATCATGGTTAGGATTTAGGGGCGCGCCAACGTCAGGGTCATATGGCACCCACTTTCGGGTGCTCCTGAATCCTGATACTGACTAGTACCGGGGGCCCTTCTGAGCAGACTTCTTGAGTCGCGACTCAGAGTCGGAGTCGACTCCTGAGTCGGCTCAAGTTTTGTTTGAGTCAGATTTGAGTCGACTCACGTCCAGATTTGGGTTGAGTCTGAGTCGAATCAAGTGCTCGACCAGTTGAGTTGAGTCAGAATCAGAGTCAGCCTCTAAGCTGTTAGTCAGGAGTTGAGTCGACTCAACACTCTTTTTCTTAACAGATGTGATCACATGACTGACACTTAATAAATTTTCATGACTTATTTTGAAAGATTTTATATTGCAATTTGCTAGTAGTAGGTAATTTACTATTTTCACATCCCCACTACACTCATCCTGGGATCAGTCATTAACACCGATAAGTTGTGTAAATTATACAGTCTCAAAACTACACACAATTGCTAGTTGTTTTCCATTTAATATTTGCAATAGCATGCAAAATCATACAGAAAAAATGCAATTTGGCACACATTCAGACTTTTTTACCTTGAGGGTGCACACCATACAAGGTCCTAAGCTGATAATCATGCAATAATTCACTCTTAAGAAGTCACATCTTTATTTTCTATTTTCTTGCTTCAGTTGACTGAAAAAAACTAAGTACCTGATATAAGCGTCAGATAGAGGATATCAAAATTCTTGTTTTGAACATAAGCCATGAAATGGGTCAAAACGGAAACTGAAAGCCTCAATAAGCTGTTTTTTTCAAAATACTTTCTTGATTGGTCATGGTTTGAGGACATCACCTAGTAGATAATATCAACACTGACAACACAGCACTGTACCTACTGTCCTCTGTATACGGAAAGTAAGACTTAGTCCTATCCCTGGCATTCCCTACACATCAAGTCTCTCACAAACCACCACTCTTTAAATTATGCTAATTATTATTTACCTATTTACCGCCCGCCCACTGCACAACATACCACTACAGCACCCCCTGCACCCCACGTACGCCACGCCAGTCACAAAACCACCATTGTGCGCTGTAATATGTTAGCTTTTCTTTATTTTGTGGCCTGATTATAGCCTGAGGGAATTATTTTCTTAGTTTTTGTAAGTCACGTGACTTTTGAAGTGCTATTTATTGTCATCTTTTGTGTCGTCGGAGGTTAGGTTCGCGTAATGTCTTTAGTGCGCCATCTGCAGTATTCTCTACACCTTTTTTTGGGAGGATGACGCGATATCGTTCATTGTTTGTTTTGTTTTTATTGAGGTTATGTACAGGTTCGGTTCAACTCGGCTTAGTATTTATTTCTGAAGCTTAATTTGTCATAGAATTGTTCAGAATGCAATGGGGCAGGAATTGCCACTCAAAATGTCAAATTTTCAAACATTGAATCCTTTTCTTTGTGTTTGAAACCTTGCTTATTGCCTCAATTATGACTAATCATGAAGGACATACTTTCAAAATGAGAAGCCCTCAAGCCCTTCATCTCACTCACAGGTTCGGACTTAGCACCTTTCTTCATTCGTATGCAGACATAATTTATGTCATGAAGTAATGCATTTTAATCGACATTTTATGGAAAGAAATGTGCAGTTATTTAATAGTTCATCTCATGAATAAATGTACTGGAATGTGTGTACTATGAAAGGAAATGTGCATCTTCTGTGTACATACTTGCCCCCCATTCTGAGTCGGAGTCGACTCTGACTCAATGCTTATTTGAGTCGGAGTTGATTCGAATCACTTCTGGGTTTGGGTTGAGTCGAGTCGGCTCACCATTTTCAACACAGCGAGTCGAGTCAGAATCAGAGTCAACCTTTAAGCCGTGAGTCAGAGTTGAGTGGACAAAAAATTTGAGTCGTCAACAAGTCTGCCTCTGAGACTAACTTTTGGGCGCTTCCCGAAACTGATTCTCAGGGACCATGAGACCAAATTGTTGGGTGCACAACCTGAGGAACACTGCAGTACAAACGAGACTAACTCTCGGGCCCCAAGGGCTCCTGAGAGAAGCGCCCTTGAGGCTATGGGACCCCTAAAACCAACATCCATGATACTTGAATGACCCGATACTTGGTAGCACCCATGCATGGGTGCTGCCATGATCATGGCCATGATACCAATTCTGGGTCCCCACATTAGCTTTCAGGGCCACTGAGAGGATGTCCCCTAGACCAAAACTGATGATAACTTGCATTTCCCGGAGATTAGTTATCAGGGGCTACTGAGACCGATTCTCGTGGCCCCCTCTGGGGTTGGAGGGCCCTTGAGACCGGATTCGGGGTTCCTTATAAACGAATCTTAGGGGCCTCTGAGACTGACTCTGGCAGGCACCCTGGTCAGAAAATTATTTGCAGTGCTTAAGATCGGCATAATGTGGGTTTGCGGACCCCTTACGACCCCTTTGCCTACGTCACTGTCCTAAATATATTGTTATTTTTGGTAGTAATTTATCCAGGGACAAATATGATGGGAAATGTATCAAATGGCAGCAGTAACGGTGGAACATCCGAGTCTAGGGAGGGGGGCACCATGGGCGTTTCAACCCATTTCTTTTTAGTGAACGCCATAGGGCTAGTGTCAAAACTTCTCATCTCAGGGAGGCACCGTGGCCCAGTGCCCCTCCCCCAGTTCCACCACCAGTGAACGGGCAGTTGGGTATGAAAATTGACTTAGAAACGGAAATCCCCGTTCTGTTTCTTCAAGAGGGGTCTGGAATCAGCACCTACCTAAATTTTGAGATGGGGAAGGAGTCTGATCGTAGCGTGACAAGGCGTTACATGGGGAGGGGGCGTAAGAAGATTAGATTAGGATAGATTTATTTTCTTCCATTGTCACACTTTGTAAGGCCACATACACTTCGAGATTGGCGCCGAAGCCAAAAGGCTTAATTCTTGGCGCCACTCTCAACAATAACAATACAAAACAGCATACATACATTGACATTAACACTTGGAATCATGCTCACATGCAAACATCCAACCAAAATAGATACATTTTCTGAAATGTCCAGAGTACTCACTCAGTTCCTGACCCCGTCTGGGGCAGCACTGTGGGCGGAGGCCCACCGGACGCGTCCACCGCCATGGCCTGCCACCCAGCGCCGCACTCGCCGGCGCCCGTAACCCGCTCCAAGTTCTCAAAAGAATCTCTTCGTTTTAGTCAATAAGTTTTGGAAAGCGTAGAAATGTGAACAAAAAGCAACAAACAGAAAGCAAACAAATGTGTGCTACGTAATTACGCAGGGCCTCAAAACGCAAAAAGTAAAATATGGTACACTGTACCTGATCTGGAAGGAAAGATAAAATACAAATGGCAGCACAGCTTGGCAGCTCTTCCCGGATCAGCTACGTTGCACAGAGGAGAGGGACAAATGGAGGTCGGTGGCAAGGCGGGAGTGAGGGAGGGGGTAGTTGAGTTGTGATATTGAAAAGTTAGGGTGCACTGATAGTAGTGAGCGAAGTTGCGATATGTTCTGCGCGTGTAGTGGTTGATTTCTGTCCTACCTAACAACGACATACCGCCCAGATTTGCAGTGTGATACGTAGATACCAGTTACGTTGGGCGCCTGCTTCGCTGGTGTTGCGTAGGTAGATTGAGAGCACTGCGTTGGAGTGCCGCATCCGATCCGAGGCGTTGATTTGTTGGATGGAATACTTTTCATGGACAGGCAAAGTGAGGAGGGGGTGATTTTTCTCTAAGTGCTCTGGATGTGGAACTGCGTTACTTCAGCATTTGGTGAGGGTAGTGCAATATTATACGTACCTACCTACTTACCTGATGTAACGACCCAGGCCTACAGTGAATGCTCATCAAAGAAATCAAAGCTAAGCTTGGAACAGTGAGTGCAATGGTTGAATATTCTTAGCCCAGACTGCTACAGGGGAATGATCCCAAATTTCCAACCCTGTAGAAAATGGAAAAGCCAGGAAGTTATCAGTTTGACCACTGCTGCAGTGTTGGAAGAAACATGAGTGTTATGATAAAGTTAAGCAGTGTGCAGAGGGCGAGACCCATATGCGGTCAGAAGTGGTTCATGGTGACATTTGGCATACTGCTGTTGATGTGCTTGTATGGAATGGTGAAAATGTAGGGAGGTGGACTGGAGGGTTGGACTTAACTCTTTGAGGATACTCCTCCGCGGGCAAGATTGCCCTGGGATATAGGTCATGGTCAAAGAACAAAATGAAACATGGATCATTGGAAAAGTTGCCAACCAAAATAGTAAGTACAAATTCAGTTGACACTCAAGCTGATTAATTAAGTTACCAGTTGATTATGTTAAAAGTTGATTGCCAGCATACATTAAGACAAGTGCGATTTCCTGTGAAGTATTCCTATAGTTAGCAGATGATTTCAGGCATTAAAATATTCACGCTATTTTTCCTCTATACCTATGCTCATAACTTCCCCTTCAAAAGTGGGGCTTGTGGGACAAGTTTCTCCCCCTGTTCCATGTGGTATTTGTTGGACTATATTGCAAGTGTAATTTTTAGTAGAAAACATTCTGGGACACAATTCTTTCAGAAAATGTATGCCTTGTCGCGTTTGATGCGAAGATAATATTTTCTATCACTAATGCTGAAAATTAGTTTGATCTGGGTAGTGGTTCATTTAATGACATATTTCTTATGATTGCTACTATTTTGATAATCTTATCCCCAAGCTATTGTAGGTTTGACTTTAGTGTGGCAAACCTCACTAAAGATTTAAGGAAACTTGTTCATTGGTGATTAATACTCCTTTATAATTCTAATGAGTTCTTATTCATAGTGATAATTTCAGTGACAAATAGACAATGACAAGCTTGAAACAATAACATGATTGAAAATATATTTAGAAGTAGAATG